>JAQFVV010000463.1:0-128584 GCA_028023455.1 Epiperipatus broadwayi
TAAAATTTTTTGTGACAATTTTAAAATGCTTTTAGATCTCATCAAAAGCATTGCATTATATGAGAAGTTAGAGAATAAATGTAAAATATTTGCATTTGTGTTTTTCCTTAAAATGAAAACTAGTTATTTCATTTTGTCTGACTTATTCTTCCATTTAAGCTTGAATGTTTGTGTCTATAATATTAAAATTTATATCTTTTTTTGAAATCAATTATTTTTCAGTATTTTTTTTAATTTCATAAAATTATCAATATCGCAAGTTTTCTTTTACTGGAAAGTGATTGCTAAATTTTTAAAAATCATCATTTAATTGAAGTAGAAATTCATAATTAGTACCATCTTGTATTTTCAATTATTTATTATCTGTGTTGGATAATGACTCTACATTTTCAAAAAATAACAGTAAATGTTGAACTGCTATTTTCATGTTTACATGCATACTGTTCCCAAATACATCTAATTGATGTCTTAGTTAACTATCAGGCATCAAAAAACAATACCTGGTCTTAATTTCAGAAGTAATGCCAGTAAAATTATCATATTGGGTAATTTGTATTGGTAAGCAGAGCTTCAATATGAATAATCCTGTTTTAATAGCAGAATCAATGACAAAAATATCTGGAAGAAACTTTAGGAATTCATCCTATTGATAACTTAAAAATTCCCTCACCTCCCAACATCAAATATTTTTAATAGTGTTCTTCTTTTTCTGTATGCTTATATTTATATATACCTAAAAAAAGAAAAAAAACATCGAATCTATCAGACATATTTTCAATTATTTAACAACAATTATTAAACTTGATAACTTTTATTATTTATTGTTACTGAAAATATATTTCTTATGAAGTTAATAGTTTACTTCATAACATTCTCATTAAAATTGATAACACACACAAATGTTACAAGTTAATTTTGATTCCCTAAATTATAAAGACTAAAAAAAATTACTTCTTTAATCAAAATATTTTATCAGTTGTTTAAATATTTTTATATATATTTTCCTATCACTTATAATTTATTGTTTTTAATAGTCATTATCAATAAAGCAAGTTATAAACACAGTTACATTGCTTTTATGAGCTTGTATTTACAAAAACGTAATACAGAGAGCTTACCAATAGCTCAAACAAGCTTTTAATTGGTAGGTGCGGGAAGAGAAAATATTTAAAATCTCTATCCAGAACATTCCTACCTTGTACCAATTGGTTTCGAGCTTATGGCTCACCTCAGTGAAGAGCTAGAATATTCAGACACTAGGTCTAAAATATCAACTCAAAACCCAAGGTAGAGATTTTAAATATTTTCTCTTACCTGGGTTTTGAGTTGATATTTTAGACCTAGTGTCTGAATATTCTAGCTCTTCAATGAGGTAAGCCATAAGCTCGAAACCAATTGATCTGGAGATAGGAATGTTCTGGATAGAGATTTTAAATATTTTCTCTTACCGCACTTATCAATTAAGAGCTTGTTTGAGCTCTTGGTACGGTCTCTGTATTAAGTTTTTAATAGTTTATATAATTACAACTTTTTAATATATACAAAATCGTGCAGAATTGAAACAAATTTTTAGTAATTTGCAATTGGCAATCTGTGACTAATTATCTACATTTACCTTTCTAAATCTTTCATATACTAGAATTTTGTTTTTTATTTGTTCTTTGTTGTTTTTAAAATTAATATTATAATCTATAGTAATATTATTAGGATGAAAGCTAATTACAAAAATATAATTTTAATTAAATTTTATATTTAAATTTAAGTTTCTATAAGCATAACAACTTAATAAAATCAAATAATTGTTTTTATATAGATTCATTTTTGCTAAAGCGCCGCAAAAAAAGAGAATATACAGAAGAAGAAGAAGAGACAGATATTAATCATAAAGAAAAATCAGACATTGAAATAGATTATAAATGTGATGAAACTTCTGAAGGAGGAAGTGATGCCCCTTTCTGTCAAGATGGTGGACTAATAGAATCCATCGTAGAAAACTCAAAAAAGAATCACACTAAACTATTAAAAGCATCTACTCCATCTAGTTAATGTTATCATCAAGTTTAAAACATATGTTAACATTAATGTTTTATGCAATATACTTTAATAAATAAAGTACATTTTTAAATGTATGAATATTTGATATCTGAGTAAACTTAGATTTAAAAATTGATTGAGGCTTAAAGTTTATATCTGGGCTAGAGACAATCTCTAATTTAATAAATAGTTAGTGATAACCATTATTATATTTACATAAAGTGGATGGTATCAAAATTGTGGATGATATAAGTTTGACATTTGTAAACTAAATGAAAAGATCTTTAAGCACATACATGAGTACTTAAAAATATATAGAGTCATTGAAGAGCTAAAGTTTCCAATTTCATTTTGTTGTCATTAGTTCAATTTTAAAAAACCTAAGACATAGTAATATATTATTTTCTATTAAGGATAACTTTATTATTTTGGGATAAGTATTTTTTACTTTAATCAGTGCATTATTAATTACAATCTACATAAATATAATTTGGTGAAGTTTTATAAGAATACTTAACTTTGGGTGAACGTAATGTTTATATAAAGTTTAAGCATGAATAGTGATGACCTGAGTCGTCCCCCATGGAGTGTCTGCATTCTATTACTATATTAAATCACGGAGACAGAGAAATGTATTATGAGGAATTTAATAAAAATAATTCTTGTTTTATTAAATATATTACATATTTGTTATGGAAGTATGTAAGTCTATATATGTTTTTAATTTCAGTCCAGGATGTAGCATTATAATATGGTTATTAGACTATTTCATACAAATAGTATAAGTTATAGTGATACCTCCATAAATGTATGTTTGTAACAAGAGAAATAAAATAAAAATTGGGTACTGGTAATATAAAAGCAAGTAGATAAAACAGAACTTTAGATATGGAATCGGGAATAAAATAAGATGAAGAACATATGTTAGAAAGTTCATTTCAAAATTTTTAGAATATGATTAAGTAAATAAAAAAAATATCAGTTAAATAAAAAAAATACAGCTATAAAATAGACATTTTAAAGAATCCGTAATAAATTTGATAAAAGATTTATTCTGACAATCAAAAATAAGTTGACAACCTACTAAATTAAAATCGGAACTAAATTCAACAGAAAACTGTAAAACGTGAATTCTTAGACTGGCCAATGGTTAATGAATTTATCTAAACCGAAGAAATGTTTGGAAACTAATATGTTTTTATTTCAAAATCAAATCGTTTCTTATTAAAAAAAAATATTATTTTAGTCAACAGAGTGTAAATATTAAAAGAAAATGATACTTTTGGAATTTTATTTAGTTAGAAAAAACTTTTATTATTGGAACAACTTGGTTATGTGAACCTGTTTTTGCTTCCATTTAAAATGTAATAAAATCTGAAGACTACAAAAAATGTCCATTAAAATTTAATAAGTTATTTTTTATTTTTACAAGTTAGTGCTCTTAAGTATTTAGAAAGTTGTTTTATAAATTAACATAATAATAATAAATATGAAAATAAACAAATAAATTATGAAGTTAAACATTTAAAGTTATATGATAGACTATTTCCAAAATCTAATTGAGTTGCTAAATATTTTTAAAATATTCAAACTTTATTTTCCCCTTTTTAATTAATTCATTCAACTATATATAATTAGCTATAGACTAGTAAGGAATAATAACAGCTATATGTACTCAGAAAGACATGAGCTTTGAAAATATTCAATAATTCAACTAGATGATGGCAATAATGGAACATATAACTACAAGTAAAATGACATCTCATATTATCAGGGTTGAATATGGATGGATGGATGGATGGATGGATGGATAGATAGATAGATAGATAGATAGATAGATAGATAGATAGATAGATAGATAGATAGATAGATAGATAGATAGATAGATAGATAGATAGATAGATAGATAGATAGATAGATAGATAGATAGATAGATAGATAGATAGATAGATAGATAGATAGATAGATAGATAGATAGATAGATAGATAGATAGGCAGGCAGGCAGGCAGGCAGATAGATAGATAGATAGATAGATAGATAGATAGATAGATAGATAGATAGATAGATAGATAGATAGATAGATAGATAGATAGATAGATAGATTTCCAAATAAAATACAGGTGAATAGAGGGATTTGAACTGAGAATTTTTTAGTTTAATCATCCCAACTATCTAAAGCAACTGATACATGTGACCAGACAGGATGGCTTAGATGGATAGAGTGTTATCTTAAAATCCAATATTCAAGAATCTAAGGGTCCAGGTTACATTTCCATTGTAGTACTTTCACTGCTTAGGCCAGCAACACCTGAAGAAGAGAGAATAATACTTCTCAAAATATTGTGCATTTACTAATCTTTGTGCTATTAACTAACAGTTGAATGTAATTGAAGTAGTTAAAGTTATTTTTTTTCTCAAGACATTTAATACTTAATATTAAAATGCTGGAAATTGTCCAATATATAAATACAACTAAAATACCATCAACACAAACATTCAGAACATGAAAACACCTACATTATCCCCAACATACATATTTCATGCAGGGCCAGAACTCATCAGTTTGTCAAGATTATAATCTCCAACACATATACACATATATGCTTGTTTTATATTAAATTAACAACTTCTCAAACATTAATGAACAGGTTTCAGTCTGTTCACCCATCCAACTATTCAGTCATCCATTTCATTGAGCATTCCATTATTGGTTTTTCAATGAAATGGATGGTTGAACATTTGTAAAAATGAAAAGATTGAAGTCTGTCCACTAAAGTTTGAGGAATTTCTATCTTAATATAAACCTAGCACTAATTGTATGTAAGTGTGGGAGATTATGATCTGACCTAACTGATCAGTGCTGGTTCTTCCCAAAATATTATATTGGATATCCTGTATCTTTTTCCCATGTGTGTGATCATGTTTATTGGTTGCTTGAGATAGAGTGTAGGTTATATAGTTTAAAAAATTCAGAGTTTAAATCTCTATTTACATATAAAAGAAACATTCAGTAAAATCAAAATTACATACTGCCTTAGAAATAAATAATATATAGATAAATATATAAAATATATGTGATAATATGAGGAACTATTTTCATCAACTATCATTAAATGTTAAATATCTAGAAAATTTTATTTAAACTTTTCCAAATACAAACAACTACATAAATAACAAAGGTTAGTAGATTACACAATGTTTCTTCATTCTTCTTTTGCAGGTATGCAAATAGAATATATATAAACAAATTAT
The DNA here is from genome assembly GCA_028023455.1 of Epiperipatus broadwayi. NCBI lineage: Eukaryota > Metazoa > Onychophora > Udeonychophora > Euonychophora > Peripatidae > Epiperipatus > Epiperipatus broadwayi. The sequence goes on from JAQFVV010000463.1 coordinate 5,288, forward strand.
ATATATATAATATAGATAAACAAATTATATATATATATATATATATATATATTGTACCCTCACTACCTGGAAAATATAATGATAGAAAAATAGGACTAGCTCAGATAAAATGATTATGCTTGGTTAAAATACGTATAAACAATAATACAGATATTCTATGATACTATCTACTATTTGACTAGCTCTAACTAATAAGGAATAATAAAATGGTTCAGGTTTATAAAATTAAATAAATAAAATATTAATAAATCATGAGACACTGAAGTAAAGTACAAGGAGTAAATAATTACACGAGCTAATATCCCACAGGAATCAACCTCAATTGCATTAGAATACTACCTCCCCCCTATTATTTCAAATAATACTAAATTCATGGCATTCTTACGATTTTAAAATAATAATCAATCTAATATAATGCTACTAAATAAATCCTAATCACTTTATTAAAATAATATAGCTAGAATTATATCAGGTTCTTTAAAATAACTCTAATCAACTTAGAATTTTCTGTAGTCAAGTATGATAAGGGATTTTGTATTACCTTCAACTACAATCTAACTAATAATAATAACAAATAGTAATAATAATCTTCAATGAATAATTATCAATCTTATCTATTGTTCAATGCTATAGTAATTATCAATAATAATAATAAATAATATAATCTTTTAGCTTTCATGTGGCATCTTAAATAGAATATGTGGAATAATCTGATAATCTGAGAATATGTGGCAACAAATAATATTATAATTCTAAGGTAATACATTATATAATTAATTATGACCATAATAATAGTAATAATGTAAAAATGAAATTTCTCAAATAAATTATATTATGAAGTACTGCAATTTCTTAAGTGAATGATTATATTTGTATTGTTCAAATATTATATTTGGTTTAATATCTAGAAATCATGTATTTGTAATGTGAATAATCAATACAACACAGTTTTATAAAACAAGTTTAACAAATTTGTTATAAAGCTTTTAACAAAAAAAAGAACTATGTACAATATTTACAGTTACATCTTAGATAAATTACATACTTGTCCATTTTAAAATAAATAAAAAATCCACAAGTAAATAAGCCTTTACTCCGACTTATAACTTTGCCTATTTCTTTACAATAACAATAATAATCATACTACTAATTACGTCTACAATTATAGTTTAATATAATATCCACTAATTGACATGTATTAAAAATATGTTTTTCCGTAAGCATACACAAAACATAAAAACATAAACGACTGACTTTCACATGGCCCACCACTCTCCACCCTATCTCATAAAACTGATACACTCGAACACACATATGTTGAAAAGATAAATAATCACCAATATACGTATTTCATGCTAAAACAGTATATATGTGTAGAGATGGTAATCTGGACCAACTGATGATTGCTGGTTTAGCATGAAATACGTATATTGGTGATTATTTATCTTTTCAACATATGTGTGTTCGTCAGTGCTATGAGATAGTGTGGAGAGTTGTGGGTCATGTGAAAGTCTGTGCTCATATACCCTATATATTACATATATAGACACAGGTATATATAAGCCTGTGTGTTTCAGCTATAAACGACTGAAGTAACATCTATTTTCAATATATATTCATAGATTTTGTACTCAATTCATTAAACTTCTACTATGATAGTGCTGACATTATTTTAAAAAAATATTTATTTTAGTTCGTTAAATAAATAAATTGATTTAAATAAAATAATATTAATGGCATACTTTTGCATACCTTGCTTGGCATTACTCTAATAAAAAAAATCACTATGTGTATTTTATGCTTGTTTAAAACATAAAAATAATACTCACAAAATATAAGTATTTGTTCTATTTTATGTTGTTTTTCTGGATGTTTTATTCTTTAAAAATATGCATTACTATGTATAATCAAAATATTCAAAAATTATTTAAAAATCTCGTGAATAATTTATTATCACATATATTTTTTTTAAAGTAGTTTAATAAAATACGGAAATATTTATGATTCGTTATTCTTATAGTTTGAGTTTACTTTCAATCTCATTTGTATTTGATCTCAACATAAACCAAAGTAAGAAAAACCTATCTTATCCTCTTTCAAAAATAACAATTTTACAATTCCCAAAATTATTTACTGCTCTCTTTTTAAATTCAATTCTGTATGATGCAATAACTTTTGAAATTATGATAGCGATTCGATGTGTAGGCATGAAGAACTAACTAGAGTATCGACTCAATAGTATAAACATATATGGGATAATCAACATGGCAACAGTGCATAAGAGGCATGGCTTCTCTGTCTAATAACCTCAAATATAAAATAATGTCCAGGCTATTTATTCAGCTCCTTTGAACATTAAAATTTTCAAATTAAAAAAGACACTGCCCATGGAAAATATACAAGTCACAGGGTTATATTATCTGTACCTGCATAAACTACTAAGATAATAATAAAAATTACTTTCTATTCTTCATAAATCCTACATACAAACATACCATTGGTTTCTTTTCATAATCCCAAGGTCACTATCACTTTAAAATTTCATAATAGATTTATCAATCTACATCGCAAAATTATCAAACATTATTCTAAAACAATAAATAAGATTGACATATGACTTCAACAATCTAAAACTACTAAACAAGAAAATGTTATTTTACTTTCAAAATTCAGCAATAAAAATACAAATGATTTTGTATCAATGTATTAAATCAATACTTGAAAACATTTTAAAATAATAGGGTTCTTCACTGAAGAATCACATTATATATATCATTAAATCAAATTGATAAAAAAATCAAGTCAGATAACCTAATTTTAATAAAGCTCCTATTTACTTAACTATATAAATTTCATTTATTTTAATAATAATAATACATTTATTTAAAATAAAACTTAAAAGTTCCAAATAAAAGTAAAAAACTAAACCTAAAATTAAATATTTTAAACTATATCATTCCACAGATCTAACTTAAAATATTTTTTCATAAACAAAAAAAAAAGTATTGAATATTTTTTTTAATAAAAATACAAGATTGAAATATAAATATTTTAATAAAAATAACTAAGTAATAAAAACATATTAATTAATTCTAATCTATAATAATATTTTTATTATTATCAAATGTTTAATTAAAAGTCAGAATTAGATAAAAAGAAAATTTTATACCAATGAACAAATAACCCACCATACAAAACAGAACAATTTTTGTTCTAATCCATAGAACTATAAAAGAAAAAATATTATCATCTTTTTTCAATTATTTTTAGTTCACAACACCCCACTCACTTATTTTAAATCAAAACTGTATACCAGAACAAACCACTAATCTACCTCCAAAATATCACCTCTTCCAAAACTCCATTCCAACAGACACTTTCGACAATAGACTAACAATTTTAAAATCATAATATTAATTAGAACTTTAAGATTATATTAATTTAAATTTTATAAGATTTTCTCTGACTTATTTCAAATATCATTATTTAATTTTATATTTTCTTTATAAAAATCATTTCCATTTTTATTTATTAATATTATTTTATTTTAATAATATATATATTATTTATATTTTTCACTTCATTAGATATATCACTATCCTCACATTATATTATTATTTCCTCCTATATTTTTTTATTTAATTTCCAATTCATATCTTACTCACTTTTAAACAAATTTTATAAATCATTTTACTATTTAAATAATTTTCATGCTTAATTTTATATATTAATTTTTTTTCATTTTAATTTAATATTATATATTTTTATTAAATTATTTCCTCTCAATCTATACACTCACCACCCTTTCTATATATTTAATCCAAATTCCCTTCCTATATTTTTTTTTATTTTCTTCTTTATCATCATATTTTATTAGATCAATATTTTTCAACTATATTCAATTTCCATTCCTGACATATTATATTTTTTTTATTTTCATCTCATTTCAAAATTATCAATATTTCCATTACTTTTTAAATGTTATATATAGAGTAAGTTAAAAACAAACTCTTATGAAGCTTCAAAAATACCCTCAACCTCAGACCGCGGTTTCTGCCTCTAGCGTCATCAGTGAGGTGCTAGGGAATAAAAATACTAGAACTAGTCCAGCATTTTATCAATGCCTAACTATTGAGAAGAAAATGCTGGACTAGTTCTAGTATTTTTATTCCCTAGCACCTCACTGATGACGCTAGAGGCAGAAACCGTGGTCTGAGGTTGAGGGTATTTTTGAAGCTTCATAAGAGTTTGTTTTTAACTTACTCTATATATAACATTTGTAAATAGGAGGTTTATTAAAATTAGGTCATCTGACTTGATTTTTTTATCAATTTAATTTTAGTTTTTTGCTATTAATGCTTTGGCGATTTTATATTGCTAGAGCTATTAATATATAGTGTATCTGAACTTACTTCAGTCCCATACTGCTATTTGAGTTAGATAGCTGGATTTTTGGACATTTAAATGTCTGAAAGTTTCAGATTTTCTTCTCAATAGTTAGGCATTTATAAAATGCTGGACTAGTTCTAGTATTTTTATCGCCTAGCACCTCACTGATGATGCTAGAGGCAGAAACCGCAGTCTGAGGTTGAGGGTATTTTTGAAGCTTCATAAGAGTTTGTTTTTAACTTACTCTATATATATCATTAAATCATATTACATTAGTAATATAAAAGAAAAGTATGCCTATCTTTTTTTTTAAAAAAAATCTAGATCATATTTCTAGAATAACAATAAGTTTTATGTGCATTTAATGCATGCACACATACTCATACGTTTATATGATAAAGTAATACTATAAAAATATTCCTAGCAATCTAAAGAAAAATAAATACATCAAGTAAAAATTAATATATTTTACAAAATTTACCCACAGTGACAAATTGTTAGTTGGTTACTTTTAGACATTTTCTGATCCACATTTTATAAAGGAAACATATTAAATAATAATAGCTTTTACTCAGCAAGAACTATCATACTTAGAAAAAATATTGGTTATTATAACGTAATCGGGCTTGGCCACTTGACGGCGTTGTTGGCAGTCAAAAACAATACAATGTACATTTTTCAGGGCCATGTGATTTTTAAATCGCTGTTTTTTTTTTTTTTTGGTTATTAATTTATTCATTGCTATAACTTTTTTTTCATGCCTTTTTAATTTTAATTTTGTATTTAGTAAACGACAACCTTTTTTTTTATTTTTAAATCACTGTTTAAATCGCTGCGATGTCTATTTAGTGATGTCTTTCGCTTAATTATTGCTTTCTACATAACAAAACAACTGTGTAGAGTTAGGGTTAGGTTTAGGATTAGTTTTAGGGTTAGTTTAGGGTTAGTTTTAGGATTAGGTTTAGGGTTAGTTTTAGGGTTATTTTAGGGTTAGCTTTAGGGTTAGTTTAGGGTTAGGTTTAGAGTTAGTTTTATGGTTAGTTTAGGGTTAGTTTTAGGGTTAGGGTTAGTGTTCTGTTGTTTGTAATGCTAAAATAAAAAATATCAAAATTGTAACCATAGTCGGACAAAAGAAAGAAACTCAAACTTTTTTAAACAACAACAAACACCTATAAATGTCTTCTTTACTTATTAAACATATTTATAATATGTACTTTTTATGAAATTTACTAAAAATCATGTATATTTTTATTGGACAGCAGAAATACTCAGCTTCTGTTTTCGGCAACTGTGGAAAAAGTTACGCAATCACCAGCCATTTTATGAACTACATGGTATTTCACATGAAAATGAGATTTTGCATGCGAACTCAGTCGAATTCATTTTGACATACCCTCGGCAAGCTTTTACACATTACACCTTCTCTAAATAAGGGTCTGGCCATTTGGAAAATTACTATAAAATCAGGTTTCTTAAATTCATTACAAATACAAAGATTGTATAATGTATATTGTAAAAATTTGACTAATCAAACTACACACACATATATATCAAACTGTACATGAAAGGTAAGTGTGTGGATTCACAGTAACTGTCGTGAAGCAGAAATAGGCCGTATAATTTTTGCATTACATCATCATCAATGGCCTTCTAATGGCTAAGACAAACATAGATGTTTTCTATAGTCATAAGTCAGGTCTTGTAAATGGCATTTGTTAGGTGTTTTGGCGTGTCAGAATGCCATCAAGTGGCCAAGCCCGATTACGTTATAAGAACCAAAATATTTATAAGAATTTTATAGAGAATTAAATATTCCTTATGATAATTATTATACAAGGTTAATAGATATTTTATATATAAATTTTCCTGCCTACAATAATAAAAAAAAACTTAATACTATTATTAGTATGTAAAAAAAAATAATTAAGACTATATTTATGCAAAACTCCAATCTGTCATAAAGTAAATAAAAAAATGTTCTTTTCTTTCTTATATTTTTTCATTAAAAATCTTTCATAGACCCTTGCTCCCCGTTTGTTGCTAGAACAACCACTGTCTAACACTTGAGAACAAAACATAGAGCTCTCTTTCCCTTGACGCAGTGTATTCATAAATAACAAAAAAAAAAAATGAAGTTGACTTTTAAATCTCCAATTATTGAGAAAAATAATCATTAATCCTTTGATGAAAGTTCATAAAAATTATAGTCCCTTGTCTATAGATTTCAGGATAATGATTATTAAAGGTGATATCAATTTATTAAGTTATAAAAATAATCCTCCAGAGTTTTCCTGTTCCATAGGATCCTACATGGGCTTTTGATGCATCAGTTACAGTTATCTGGGTTCAGGCATACTCATGCAGAAATTACACACTTTATATCCCATTAAAATTAGCATTTAGTAATTTAAATAAAGTTATTATAAAGTTATCTTGTCAGGATAATTTTAATTACCCAGGTATTTCTTTTCTAAAGAATTTTCCAAAATCATTTTTTTTACATTATTAAATAAATGCAGTCTTTTTTTTAATAAGGATGACTTGTCATATAAAATATATTTGCAATAATTATCCATTTTTATATCTTTATCATTTTAAGGAAAAGTTCATAATAAACTTTTTTAAAAGAATATTTCTTTTAAAACATTTACTGCAACTCTTTGAAAAATATACTTTTTTTCAAAAAATATTAAAAGTTAATGTTTTCTCTGTGTGGCTTTGCTTTTCAGATAGGGCTATCTTTTCTTATGGTATAATGCATTTAAACTAAATTTTCAATTAACTTTTCTGTCCAATTTCCTTGACAATGTCCAAAATATCAAAATAAATACTCATATATTTTTCTCCATTAATATTTCTAGAATAATATATAACAGGAATTGTCATGATGAAAGAATCAATTCATCTGTTATATAATTTATTTTAAGTGGATAAAATTTTTGTTTCAAAATGGAGATTAAAACTAAAATTTGTTATTTTTCCCAAAATAGAGACTTACTTAACATGGGCATGTGCAATATAATGCCTGCATGGGATTTTCACCAGATAAAACAAAAAGAAATTAAATTACTACATTTTTATCATTTCTTCAATGTAGTGGACTAATTTTTTTGATGTTGTCTTTTATGATTCACATGAAAATTGTCAGTAACTGGCAGCTCATAATTCAGCAGATTTGTAGGCTTTCCAATAGTCTGAATAAATTGGCAATTCCTCTTCTATATTTTTTATGATAGCTTCCATCAGAATTGCTATTGTTTTATCCTGAATTCTCATGATGAATCATTTGTAAATCTTCCTGTTCCAGATGAATTTATCCAGTTTGTTGTTTTTTTTCTTTTTGAGCGAAAGGCTCTCATCAATTTCACCAATTTTATTATGGCCTCCAATTGTATATTTTTCTCTGCTAAACCAAACTCTATTTTCTACCATTGGATCACCATCAAAAATGGAATTCTGGAACCCTCCAACCATGTTCCCTTATGAAAACCTATTTTATTATTACATTCTTGAATGTTACAACACCATTGCTTAGTTGAAATGTGGATATACTTGACTGTATTGATCTCGGTGTTTATCATTTTGTAATGTTTTTTTTAATATAATATTAATCAGAAAATTGGAAAAAATCAATGCTGAAGTAAAAATTACTTTAAAAATATTTTTTTCAAACAAAATCTGGACAATAAATGAAAGTGTAAATTTATCATGTTATTGGGGGAGATTGTAGGGTTTATTTGACAGGATAACAAGGTTAGATATTTATCATGAATATGAAAAGGGGTACCATCTCTAATATGTTGCAGGACTAATATGTAAGTACCTTCTAATGTTTATAATCAATATACATTAAGATATGTTTTATTGGATGATTACATATTAAATCTTACTTAATTGTTATCATCAAGATATTAAAGAGAGATTTTGTCTCCAGCCTTTTATAATTTCATGTGGCTTAAATATTAATTTCAATGTAAATTATTAACAATAGTGACAAAGGTATGCTTACAAACATCAGATATCCTATAATAATTGAATTCACTCTATTCTTGATCTCTTGTTTAACAGTGGGGGTGCTTTTAATTCATAATCTGAGGGATGGTGATTTACTCACTTTGTTTACATATATACATTGAGCTATGTTTAATTCATGTGTGTGTACTTATATTAATTAGAAGCAATGACACATTCTTATATAAAGCCTTTAAAAATCAAAGTTGTGACATAACAATAAATAATGAATAATTTTTCATTCATTTATAAGTTTTTTTTAATATTTATCTAACAGGCTGTAAAATGAGCAAACATAAATTTAAATCAGTGAAGTCACCCGTGCAGCTTCATTCATTTTGTCTTATGATACAATTTACAAAAAAATTTCTACTCGGTTCAACAACTTTGAAACAAATAAACAACTTCCATGTAAGTAAGGTGATTAATGTGGAAAATAAGTACAAAAAAAAATCCTAACTTAAAATACACCAAAATTATAAAATATAAAAGAACTCTAACATAAACTTGATATTTTAGTACAATGCTCTACACTGTCAAAGTTATTCTGTAATGGTTAAAAAATTAATAACTTTCTATTCATTTCTAAGTTCTTACATAGATGTATAGGTAAAGTGTATACATTTATATTTTGGCAAACACCAATAATTATTTATGCTTCTTATCTATAATCTTAAGGAGACTTGTTTCCTCTTCTTAATTAGCTATACATTAAGCTATGTTAATTTTGTTCACATATATGCGTATATTGTAATGGTCAAACTAACATGTTTCAATTATTTATATTTTCTCTATTGTGATGCGAAGTGATGCACTGTGACTTCTTATATGGAGTCAGGAATCTCTCAGCAACTATGCCCAGAAAAACATGTTATCCACTTTACCTTTCCTTTTCATTCTCCAACCTACGTTTTTCCCATAATCTGCTCCATCCAATTTCCAGAACATAACCTTTGTCAATTCCATGACCTTTATACTGAAATACCCCTTATCTTTTGCCAAACCTAGCATAAAAACCAATAACTCACTTTCTGTATAATCACTTTGTTCATATTTAATCTTCCATAACTTCATTATTTGTACCCTTTCTGCTTCCAAGATTTTGCATTCAAGTAACACCTGCCTAATATTTTCTATGCCTTCCTTACACAGTCTAAATCACCCATATTTTTCTATTTACATGTATATTCCCTTGTTGCCAAAAATCCTGTCTGAGCCATAAAACAATAAACTACTTTCCTTACTATTATCATAAATTAACTTGCACCCAATGTTCTGTTTACTTCTATTATATTTAAACTCGTTTTACTCTCCATACTAGTTCTCCATCTCTCCAACTTCCTATTCTTTATTAATTCATCTATTCTTCTCTCCCACTCATTATCACTATAACACTCAACAATCTTCCTAACACAATCACCCCACCTTTTGTACAAGTATACTGACATAATTTTCTTTGTCCAAATCTTCTGCATACCACATTATGTTTCTCACCCATATTGTTGCCTGCTCTTTACTTAAAACCCAATTAAATACTATTTTGGCTATTTTTTATTATCCATAAACTGCAATCTACTGAACATTTTCAATTTGCTTTTTGCATCCCTTATATAAAAACTTGACCATCCCATTTCTCCTTTGCTGTCCACACCTCTGCATCTAATGTATGTCTTTCTACTTCCCTTTGTTATTTTTCTAAGTAATCTAATACCCCTTTATTAATACATAACACATCATTGCCATATGTTAACCATGCTACTGCCATTTCCTTCCATACAATTCTAGTTACATCATATTTATTATATGAAAACACTGATCATTTCTTTATCAATCCCTTTTTTTCTTTGCTTCATTTATAAATTTTTTCTCCCATTCATCCAAGCAATTTTTCTGATAACTCAAAATGATTCCCAAATAACTATATCTATTCATCACACTTAATCTTATATTCCCCAATAAGAAATCTTTGTCTTCTCTTTACCCAGTATTCACCATCATTATATTTGATTTTTCTTCACTAAATTTAATCCCCATATCTTTACCCACCCTTGCACATGTCATCAGTATAACTTCCATATCTTCTCTTCTTTCCACACACAGAAATACATCATCTGCAAAAAAGACATGACAATGTATATATTGCCTTGTCACCTATTAAGGTATCTCTATCCCTCCTCTTAGTCTTTCTATTGCTCTCTCCATTTCACTGAAATATAACAAAAATAAAATAGGTGACATAGGGCATCCTTGCCTTGGTCCTACTCCATTTTTAACTTTAACTAATTTCTCTAATTGATATGTATAGTATTTATTACCATATAATTTTTTAATAACATCCACTAAAGCTTCATCCATTCCCAGATTTGCTAAACTTATCCATAATCTATTTCTATTCACTTTATCATATGCCTTCTTTATATCTATAAAATTCATATATAACTGTTTACCTGAATTCGTACTCATATCCATAAGTTGTGTAACTACAAATAAACTATCTCCTATATGCCTATCTGACCTAACCTCCTTGCATCTCTCCCACTATATTATTTTCTTCCATCCATTTTGCAACTCTTCCAGCCACCATATATGGAAAAACTTTATATAAAACTGATATTACTGCTATCAGTCTATAATTATTTAACTTTCTATGATCCCTACCCTTTCCTTTAAATAATAATTTTGCTCTTGTATTACTCCAACTATCCAGAAAAACTCTCTTCTGTGCCATCTTATTAAAACATGATAATAGCTTTACTTTTGTTTTACACCCTAAATTCATTATCATCTCTGCTGCCCATCCATCTAAACCTCTTGCCTTACCATTTTTCAATTTCTTCCCTGCCTCATTCAGTTCATTTTCTGTAAACCTAATATTCCCATTACTATATGCTTTCATATTTTCTATTATTGTCCTTCACATCTAACATCTTTTCTATATCAACTACATAACTATTCAATATTCTCTCTAATTCTTCTCTAGAGCTACATCCTATTTCCTCCTCATCCAGTAATAGTATCTCTCTCCCCTAAATTTCTCCTTTTAATGTAATTCCAACATTTTTTCCTCCCATCTCTTCCACTTTTATTAATATCATCCAATAATTTACTATTCAGTTTCATTCTCTCTATATAATTATCTATTTTAGCTAACTTCTTTTTTTCTAAGTACATTTCTCATTTAGCATTAATATCTTTTTCACTTTCTTTGTTCTTAATAACATACTTATATTCTCTGCATGCTTTTTTCCTCTCTTTGACACTTTTACTAACTCTCATTTTTTATTACTTTTATTCTTCTAAATATTCTCACCTAAAGCCCTATTTGCCACTTTTTCTATTTCATCATATCAGTCCCCATATTCATTTCAAACCAACTCTTCCATGGTATTTTAAACTTGTATTTTATACTCTTCCAACTTATTCTTATCATTCACTCTCCATCCATATCTTTCATTATTGTGTCTACTTTTATTTCTATTCTCCATCACATTATTAATCATTTCAAATACAAAAAAATTATGATCACTATTACATACTCTCTCTTCATTATCAAACACCTTAATTTTCCATATTTTATTCATTCCCTCTTCCTCTACCAATACATAATCTATTGTGTGAAACATATTATTTCTAGACCATGTGTATTGTTCCTCATAAATATTTGATAAGTTTCCAATGCTCAAATTCACTCTCTGACAAAATTACTTCAAAATCTGTCCATTCTTATTGTCTACATCATCAATTTCTTCAATATTCCCATTTATATCTCCTATAACCATTATTCTCTTACCCTTTTTTTAAAACTATGTACATCCTTAACTAGGCACTCATATATGCTATTGTTCCACATTATAGTTTGCCTATCTCCACTAGCTATATAAACTATAGCCACCATCCATTCTTGTCTTCCCAATCTTATTTCAAACCACAAATGTTCTTGGCATTTAACAGTATTTAAATATTTTTTTGATATAACACCTATACCACCACCCTTTTTTTCTTTCTTTTTCTGTTTATACACTGCAATACCAAATCTTCCAAAACAGGTTCTTCTCCTTCTCTTAGATGTGTTTCCACTACTGCTAATACCTCAAGCTCTTAATTTTTAATTGCTTTGTTTAATTCCTGACACTTTTCTGGTCTCCTATCACCTTGCATATTCAAATACCCAATTTTAACAACTTTTTCTTTCCTAACTATTCTTTTATAAATTTTTTTGATTCTTTCTTCTCCATTATGTTTATAAATAACTTGCTTACCATTAATTTTACAGACCCATTTCCTCTCCACATTTACATTTATATCTAAATCAACTGCCCTTTGTTTATTCCTTACATCCCATTTATTCTTTTTCTTTCTAATAACACTGCAATTTAAAATCCCATCCCCTTTACAAGGTTTCTGAATTACATTCTTTATAAATCAGACTCCCCAAAACTTCACTTCGTTATTACTCTAAGTGCAATCCATCTTTACTATATAACTCCCTCTTCCCAATAAAAAATCCCACACATCCACAAATGTAACATCATTTCTCACACACAATTCTTTCAATCTCTCATTTATAGAACATGCCCTATCTAACATATACCTTTTATCAAATCTTGGTAATAATCCAACTATTCCTACTCTTCCTTTAACCAAACTCAAATTCCTAATCAATTCTATGCACTCACCCATTATTCTCTCTGATGACTCTGATAAATTATTAGTCCCTACTATAACATATATATCTCTATTTTCTTGCTTCTTTACTTTATCTGTAACATCCCTAATTCTAGCTCCCAGCAAACATACTCTTACATACCAGTTTCTATTTTCCCTTGCAATTATGTGTCCACATTCTCTTATTAATGAATTGCCTATCAATACTGTCTCATGGTCTACTTTTTCTGCTTCATTCACAACCTTCTCTACCACCTCCTGGACTTCCTTATCATTCCTACTTAATAATTCCTTCATTTGCTCATACTTCGTCTCTAACAATTTTAATTTTGCTTCTACATCCTTTACCTCTTTCCTCTATCTTATTTATTTTTGGTCAACCACCTTTAATGCACTACCTATTTCTCCATCCATATCTCTTGTCACTCCACTACAAACACATTCTATCTTGCCTTCCTCAACTACGTTTTGCTCCATTTCTTCTGATTTTCTCTTTACACTATCTATGCTTTGAAACCAACCTCTTTTATCACATTCGCACACTGTCTACATAACCATAAACCTGTTACATCCTTCCTAGTCTTATTTAAGCATTTCAAGTGGAAAAACTCATCACATACATTATACTCTACCACAGTGCTCCTAATTCCTTTCTGATGATTATATATGCATTGTAAAATACAAATGCAATCCATATTACTTATTTTCCAAGTCACCTATTTTATACTTGATTTTATACTTCCTCTCCTACTCTTCAAACTTCTTTGCACAGAAAGAACAAAACTTTTACTTTCAAAACGATCAATCAATATCCACGTTTACCTTAGGCCTCTAATATGTTATTTTTTACCTCAAAATAACTAACTGTTCTTAAATTAAATTAAAAAAACTTTAATAGCAAATTTAAACCAACTAATCTTACTACAACTTAGTTATAGAAATCCTTACATTAACACACGTTCAATAAAAATATTTTTTTAATAATTGTTATATTTTTAAAATGGCGATAGAAACAATTTTTTTAAATAAATTTGATCTTTCCAAATTCAAAACACTATCTCTCTTGATCACAATTTACTACTCACTTTTATACCACAATTAAACAGTCTTTAAATCGATGATTTCAGATGATTAATCGCATAAGAAAAACAATCTCGAATACTTAGCTGAGATTGAAGTCAGTGACCAAACTCCCCATTAAGTTCAAGTAGGTTTTTACATTTGAGGTTTTCTTTATTTACATGTCACACAGGCGTCACTTGACTTTAAACATCAGGAAATAAACCAACACATGTATATTTAAAACAATATTTTATTTCACAGAATAATGATTCCACCATATACAATACTCATTTGTAATGCCAGACTAGTTTGTAGACAACACAAATTACTCCTGACAAATGAGTGTAGACCACATAATCTTACATTTCAAGAAATTATAATTTATTCAATAACAATTTGATTACAAATATAATTATTAATTGATATACTGTTTATTTTCTTTTAACAAAGTCACTTTAATCTACACACATTATTGTCATATTCCATACACCCAGAAAGACAATTATTACACATAAATGTCCAAGATTGCTCAATTTAATTTTAATCTTCATTTACATTATAATATGCATATAGTTATAAATAATAAAGTACATATAGTGTACAGTAAACTCCAGCTTCAATAGACTTAAAACACAACTATACACATATAAACCATAAATATCAAATATTTATTGGACTCAAATGTTATACTTAGTTCCAAAACACATACGTATTCTATATGAGACATCAATGTTATTTTATAACAATAATTATATGGAATGTTCTTTTTTTAAAATCCCAATCATAATTCATAATGTACAGTTGGTATAAGAGTGGTCTTGTGATCTAATTCTAATTTAATAAAACAACTTTATTTAACAATAAGTATAAGAGTGATTTTTTAGATTTTAAACCTGCTTCACTTTAACTACAACCTAATTGATCTCTATGAACAAAACTAGATAGAAATCCCATATGAATGTGAATATATGTAAACTATTTAACAGTAAATAAACAATTATATATATATATAAAATACATATTTTGCGGGTTCATCCGTGTTAAAAACTTTTAATACCAATACACTGACGTTTCGACTTGGTCACACAAGCCATCCACAGAGTTCGACTTGGTCACACAAGCCATCCACAGAGTTATAACTCTGTGGATGGCTTGTGTGACCAAGTCGAAACGTCAGTGTATTGGTATTAAAAGTTTTTAACACGGATGAACCCGCAAAATATGTATTTTATATATTTAACCCGTGCAAATCTTCGTTTTAACATATATATATATATATAAAATACCCATTATAAAAATATATATATAATATGCAAATATTTTAACAGCAAAAGAAATATTATATTTTAAATTCTTTAGTAATGCTTTCAATTATGTAGTAATCCTCTTCAGCTTTAACTGAATTCCAAATTTTAATGTTATGTAAATTTCCATAAGCTATATATGGCCATATTTGCAACTTTCCTATTAATAACATTATCTTTATATTTATCTATTAAAATTGCCTCTTTAATTTTCCTCTTTTTATGATTCCTTTCTTCCATTAATATTTGTATTTCATTAATATTAAATGTAAACCTATAATTAGAAGTTTTTTATGGTCAAAGAATACTGAAGCTGTATTAAATTGACTATTTACATTATTTTTAATGCAATTATATAATATCACATGATCACATTTCCTATACTAGCACATTAATTGTTGATAAACAGAGCAAAACTCTCCATACAGTATTGCCACCTGTGCTAAACAGAGTAATCAATGGATGCCAGAAGGCTTGTGCATAAAATCCCTATCTAATGCCTACTCATCCAATATCCCCAGACTAGTTTCTGGCTTGTGGCCTTCATCAGTGAGGAGCTTTGGATCTGAGAGCACTGCATCTAGATCTTAGGATCTAATGCAACCCTCTAGCAACCACCTTTTATCTCCACTTAACTACAAAACTATGAGCTAGTATAGGAAATGTGATCATGTGATGCTAAATGGTTTTAACACCAATCCTGCCTAATAGGATAGTGGTGGCTATGGTTGTAAAAGAGCCAAAGACACCAAAATGTATGGGTGCTGAACTGAGTTCAGACCCATATGACTATATAAGCTATTGAGCTTAGATTGAAAATATTTTTGTGTTTTCAATTTCATTCTCATAGTTTTGTAGTTAAGTGGAGATAAAAGGTGGTTGCTAGAGGGTTGTATTAGATCCTAAGATCTAGATGCAGTGCTCTCAGATCCAAAGCTCCTCACTGACGAAGGCCACAAGCCAGAAACTAGTCTGGGGATATTGGATGAGTAGGCATTAAATAGGGATTTTATGCACAAGCCTTCTGGCATCCATTGATTACTCTGTTTAGCACAGGTGGCAATACTGCATGGAGAGTTTTGCTCTGTTTATCAACAATTATATAATAATTGATGTTCCTTCAATCTTTTTTTCACAGAACATCTCATTTCACCAATATATAATTTTTTACATCCACATGAAATCTGATAAATTATATTATTTCTTTGTAATTTAGGAATTATAATCTCAGAATTATTAATCAATCAATATATTCTTAATTTAGATTGCCTGTTATTTACAAATGACATACATATACATTTTCATTATCTAAATTAACATTGCAAACCCTCTTATTATTATTAAATGAATTTACTGTACACAAAATTTAGTTTTTATCATAACCAACCTTTAAAAATTCATTAGCAAAGAATTCAATATTTAAAATTTTATCACTCCTATATTTAGATAATTTATCATTGTGATGCAAAACAATTTCAGATTTGCAATTTTATGTATCATTGGAACATGTGATTTAAAATGAATATATCGCCTTTCTCCAATATGTTTAGAAATTAATTTATAATTTAAATCAGTTGCATCTCTAAATATTTGTAAATCTAAAAATTTTATTTTTCCATTTTGTTCATTCTCAATAGGCCATTGTAAATTGTTTAAATTATTCAGTTTATATAAAAGAACATTGAAAAAATCTTGAGGACCACAAACAAAAACATCATTAACATATCTAGCCTAAAATTTAATATTTTCAAAATTATAAGAATTACATATAATATCTTCATATTTTGATCATGTAAAATTACAAATTTGTGCAACCATGGATCATCCTTTACCCATTTTATAAAATTTATTATTAATAACATAAAGACTAAAACCTTCGATAGATATGCTTTAAAATGCTTACATGACAGTCAATCAGATGCAACAATGACTGCAGGTGAAACTCTTACTTCTAAAACACAAGCCAGAACTATGAGAAAAAAAGGGAACCCAAATGAGACCCACTTTCTTCGATGATTAAATTTATATATAAATAAGCCTTTCATGTTATTACTATGTCATCTGCTTGTGCTTAATAAATTTAATATATTTAAATTTTTTTATTATATGTTGCAATAATATCACTTATAAATTTTAGTGATTCAATAACAAAACTTTATCAAATGTTTATTTGCAGACATATTAATTAGTACAATTTCAATTAAACTTATAGATTCAAGATGATCAATTGATCCATATAATTCTGTTACATCCAATGAAGCCAACAAATCATTATCATTTATTTTTATATTTTTAGTTCTATCAACAAATTCATAAGAAGATGCAACTGTATATCTTCCAAAACCCAATACATATTGTAACAATTTACCAAAATATTTAGCTGTTTTATATATAAATGATCCACCAAAATCTATCATCAATCTAAGAGAATTTTTACTTTTTGAAGTTTAATATTAGCAAATATTCTTGGGCATATAGACATAGATGAATATATATCATAGTATGTAAAACAATTCATAAAATGACTTTTAGCCTTCTTTAAAATGCTAATTATGAATTTCATACATTGTCCCTCCATGTTATAATTATCAATAATATCAAATCCCAATTTATTCATTTGTGTTTCAATTTTATCATTATATGCATCTTTTTTAAGAAAACACATTCTTAAACCTTTATCTTCTTTCAAACATATATTTTGGTCAGTTCTAAGATGTTTAAATTCAGAAACATTATTGATGTTCTTTTATATAAACTGAATAATTTAAACAATTTAAAATGGACTATTGAGAATGTGCAAAATGGAAAAATAAAATGTTTAGATGTACAAATATTTAGAGATGCTAGTAATTTAAATTGTAAATTAATTTTTAAACCTATTGGAGAAAGAGAATATATTCATTTTAAATCTAGTGCTTCAATAATATATAAAATGGCAAGTGTGAAATTGTTTTTGCATTGCAATGATAAATTATCTAAATATAGGAGTGGTAAAATTTTAAATATTGAACTCTTTTCTAATGAGCTTTTAAAGTTTGGTTATGATAAAAACCAAATTTTGTGTACAGTAAATTAATTCTTAATAAGAAGAGGGTTTGCAATGTTAATTTAGATAATAAAAATGTATATGTATGTCATTTGTAAATAACAGGCAATCTAAATTAAGAATGTATTTAATGAAAAGTATAATATTCCATTTTGTGTTCCTCTGAATGTTAATTGATTGATTAATAATTCTGAGATTATAATTCCTAAATTACAAAGAAATAATATAATTTATCAGATTTCATGTGGATGTAAAAAAGTATATATTGGTGAATTGAGATGTTCTGTGGAAAAAAGATTAAAGGAGCATCAATTTTTATATAATAGGATTAAAAATAATGTAAGTAGTCAATTTAATACAGCTTTAGTATTCTTTGACCATGAAAAAATAATATTAATGAAATAAAAGTATTAATGAAAGAAAGGAATCACAAAAAGAGGAAAATTAAAGAGGCAATTTTAATATATAAAGATAATGTTATTAATAGGCAAGTTGCAAATACAGTCATACATAGCTTATGGAAATTTATGTAACATTAAAATTTGGAATTCAGTTAAAGCTGATGAGGATTACTATGTAATTTAAAGCACTACTAAAGAATTTAAAATATAATATTTATGTTACCGTATATATATATATATATATATATATATATATATATATATATATATATATATACAAATTAAATAATATAATAATAATAAATAAAATATTCCATAAAATAAAATATTCACTACCAAATTAATAAATAATCATTTATAAAAATAAATAAATAAATATTTAATATTTCATAGACTTAAGTAAAATACAGAAAATAATTACATTGAAATATCCCACAATATACTCAAATAAATACCCCCTTATACTATTTCAAATAACAAACTCATATATTATTAATAACTTCTACTCACTAAATAAACTAATAATTAAATCTTAACTTCTATTTAATAACTACAATAAAATAACTCATCATAAATTTATTTAATAATTTAAAAATATTATAAAATATAAGAAATTTACATAATCTACTACCTAAACTAATAATAATAAATAATAATAATAATAATATTCTTATTTTTAACTACTCTATATTTTTTTATATATTTTTATAATAATAAAATAATAAAATAATTTTATATAACTTTTACCTTCATAATAATATAATAAATACTTACATATATAATCATAAACAAAATATCAACATAATATAATTCAAACTATTAAATTAATTTACAATAAAAACAATGTAAAATTAATATTTAATTAAAAATACCAATAAAATATTTAAATTCTTAAATATAACCTCTATTTACTTTTCAAAATTATATTTTTTCAATTTTAAATATACATATTTACAAAATGAAAATAAACAATCCAGACACAAAAAAATTTAAAAAAAAACAAATTTTAAAAATTTATAACAACAACAAATAAAATAAACAATTTTACTATTACAATATATATTTATTTTTACTCTATTATAAAAAATAATTTTATTTTATATCTTATTTATACTAACAAAATAATAAAAAATTAATTTTTACTATTAATTATATAAATATATTTACTATTCAAATATTCACATTATATATTAAATACTTATTTTAAAAAAAATTATAAAAACATCACAAAAAAACAAAATATTTATAATATATTTCAAAATATTAAAAAATTTACTTAAATAAAATTATAAAATATACAAAATTATATAATTTTATTTTTAACAATTTATAATCAAATATTTTATTAATAAGTAAAACAAATATTACAAAAACAAAAAAATAATAATATTTTAATAATTTAATTATATTATTTTAAAAATACAATATTATTTTCCTAAAAAAATAATAAAATTAAAAATAACAACATTCTAAAAAAATATTTTTAGATATTATTTTAAAAATATATTTATTTAAAATAAATTCAAAATATATTTATTTCTTAAATTTAATTCATAAATTCTATTCCTTCTAACAAAAAACAATCTAACAAAACGAAATAACTAATTAAATATTAATCTTTAAAATATCAAAAATAAAAATAAAAAAAAAATATAGATTTAAAAAGAAAAAATCTAAAACAAAAAAAAAATAAAACCAAAACAAAAGATTTTTTATAAAAAAAATATTAAAAAAAAAAAACATATTTTAATAGCAAAAGATAAATATATTATAATTTTTAAAAAAAACACTTTTAATACCAACCACTACCAACTATTAATTTACAAAAAAAAAAACAAAAAAAAAAATTAAAAATCAAAAAAATATAAAACAATAAAAAATTTAAAAGAAAATATTTTTATAATAAATAAAAAAATATTTAAAAACTAATTAAAAAAAAAAAACTAAAAAACAAAAAAAACCTAAAAAAACAAAAATTTTTAAAAATTTAATATTAATTAATATTTTTAAAAAAAATTAAAATAAAAAAAAATTAAAAAAAAAATTTTTTTTATAAAAAAATTTTAAAATAAAAATTTTAATATAATAATATAAAAATACAATATTTATAATTAAATTTTCTTTTTTTTTATTTTAATTCTAAAAAAAAAATAAAATTAAAAATTTTAAAAAAAAAAAAAATAATTTTTTTAATTGGAAAAAATTTATAAAAAATTAAAATAAATATATTTTTTTAATTATTTTAAAAAAAATAAAAAAAATAAAAAATATATATATAAACTATTTGTTTAATTAAAAAAATATTATTTAAAATATAAAAAAAATTTTTAAATTAATTTTATATTTTTTATAATTTATTGGACAAATTAAATATTTTTATAAAAAAATAAAATTAATATATAAAAAAAAAAAGAATAGAAAAAAAAAAAATAAAAAATAAAAATATATAATTATAAAATATAAATAAACATAGCATTTATAAATTATCATTTTAAACTATTAAAATCGAATTTATTAAAAACTTAATATTAACTTATTTAATAACTTTCACCATAGAAACAAATTTTAAGCTTTACAAACCATTTTAAATAATCTATAATTTAAACTATTTGCTTTAGCCTCAAATTGTCTTTAAAGTATAATAGACAAACTAAACTGATAAAAAAATATTCTAAAATTTAAATTTGAGTAATTGACTGTTAGAACTATTACTACAAAAAGACAAAAAAAATAAAAAAAAATAAAAATATATATATATATATATATATATATATATTCATCTACACAAAATTTAATTCTCAGTAATCAAATATAGGTTGAAATATGAATGGATAAGTGTTCAATTTATGCACAATCATTGCATTTTACTTTTTATCATTATTTCTCACTCTTTCCTTTTAAAATAATAATTTGTACAATATTCATTTCAATATATTTAAGATGTATAAAAAGAAATTGTTGCAATATTATTCACTTCAACAACATATATAATAACAGAGCAATGTTTTTTTAAACTGACAATTTTTATACTTTACATTCAAATCATAAATGCTGAATGCAAATTCAAAATAATTAGTGTAAAGTTCAACAGTCTTTTAATATACAACTTTCAAAACAAAATAGCTGTCATTTATTTCTTTTTTCTGATAAATATTAAACAATTTGTATAATAGTATTATATTCTTTCACAAATTTCATCTCTGTTATCTGAAATGAGTTTTGTTCTGCATTTTAACTGGAGTTATTTGAAGTAATCAAAGTATCCCAGGTGAGATATAACTAGCTAGTGATGTTCCTTTCTTGTATTTCTTTTCAATAAACATTATGAAGGTTTGATAGATCTGAATAAAGAAAGAACTCTTATTAAATTAAAAAAAAGGGTTTTTATTTAAAAACTTAGTTTCTTCTTGAAAGTCTCATTTCAGTTTTTTTTTCCTTTTTTAGAAAACAGTTTCCTGAATAATATTTTTTTATTGAAATGAATAATAGATTGTTCCTTTCAAATTCTTAATCTTGTAAAAAAACAACAGACAAATTATTGTATTTATTTAAATTTCTTTTAGGTCTATTGACCATTTTATGAACTGTTTATCCATCTATTTGTTGATATAAGATTGTTTAGCTGTGGTTGGTATTGAATTTTATCTGGATGCACTTTCTTTTGTGGTGATTGAAAGTCAGGTTTATTCTTTATCAGGAAGCTTATCGTGATTCTTTCCCTAAATAGTGTATAATATTTATCCAAGTGTTTGACAAAACCTCATCAGGTCAGGTTGACTAAAATTCATTATATAAGTACTTGTACAAAATAACTCATAACAGTTCTTTTTAACTGGATGAGGCATTTCTAAGTCTATGGAGCCAGATAATACTGCCATTTTTGCTATAGATACTCAATTACTGGCCAGCATAATATGATATTTGGTGATAAATAATGTCTTATGATCCAAATAATACACCTTTCTGACAAGAGAAAAGCTATAAAAAAATCTTAATTTTTCCAAATAGTCCTGTTACATCACATTATCCTGTCATTAATTACTCCAAAATCTTAATACAAATTCACATTCATTGTAAGTATCAGGATGTAGTACCTTGAGTTTCACTAGTTTTTGTCTATCCCATCTAAATAATTTGGAGCAATGCTTAATTTTACTTTATTAGTCAAAGTATGGCATGTAAATAATTCAGTATGTCCATTTAAATAATCATGTGGGTAAGGTAACCATTTAAAAAACTTTATTCAATGTTCTTGGAAACAGAACTATTGTTCGAGTTAGTAGGTATATTATTCATTTTTAGAAATATTATTTGTTTAGCTGGCATCTATTTATTGATCCATCATATAAAGTTGTTTCAATTCTTTATGTTTATTTGAGATGATATTATTATTGGGGAAGTGATCTGTCTATGCAACTTTATTTGATTCATTTCTTAAATATATACAGAATGTGTTGACATCTGCTCTTCAAATTTTTCAGATGTGTTTATGAAATCTCCCATTGAATCAACTTTAAATGTTATAATTTATGTATCTAGGCTTTTTTGCATTACTTGCGTATATAATTTTAATGTAGTGTCCACTTCTATCTTTTGCTGATTTACATAATGGAGCATCAGTTGTTCTATTTGTGTATTTCACATGTCTTGAGATTTGTTCATCTCACTTTAAAACTCCATAAGTTTTGTTGCCATAATGTTCTGAATTTCTTCAAGTTACTTATCTGTTGCATGTTCATTTTTTAAATTTTTTTGCTCTATTTTTTATATCATTCTATAAATAAACAAAGTTTTCTTCTATTGCTTGCATTTATACCAATTTATCTCAAATGTTTGATGGTTTGATTCCATTTATTTTTTATTTATAGTTCCCCATTTTTAATTATCTTCTATAGTTTGGTTTGTTTTGCTCCATCAGTCTTCACTTCATATGTTTTAACTTTTAATCCATCTGCTTTTGATTATGTTCCATTCATTTTTATTGATTTTCAATAGTTATATTCATTTACTTTTCATTATTATCAACAGTTTGACTTATTTTCTTCATCTATTTTTGATTATTTTTCATAGTTTGATTTAGTTGCTCCATTTGTTTTTATGTTCCATCTGTTTTAATAATGTGCTACATCTGCATCATGTTTTAATTGTGACGATGTTTCAGTGTTTTATGCATTTTTATATCTTTATTAATATCTTTATGTTTTATTTGATTGCATAAAGCATTATCTGGTTGAACACTATTTATATCAAAAATCTCTAAACTATCTTCTTTACAGCTATATTCATAAGTATATAGTCCCATTATTTCCTACTACTCTTCATCCTTTTTATTTTTCATTCTCCATTTTAGTAATCTTCAAAATTTTTAAATGCCATAAAATTATGTTCAATGTAATTTATAAATGGATACAGAAAGAACAGCACTAAATCAGCCCTTGGAACATGGCACACACTTATACATCTTCCTTCCGGTACAACTTACTTTATTCTTTGTTGTTATTGTTGCTGTTTTATTTTACAATATAATTCCAATATAGAAAAAAATATTGTCTGGTCAACCATATCACTCATCTATCTCAAGCAGTGACAACATGTGAAAGAAAAGGCTCTCACTCTGGGTGAACCAAACATTTATTAATACTTACTCCTGAGGGATGAATGTAAGATACAAAATGGTGTTACAATGTAACATATTTCAATTATTTACATTTTTCTCTATTTACATGGGTTTCACCTGGTTTTAAGCATTAGAAAATAAACCAGCACATGTATATTTAAAATAATATTTTATTTCACAGAATAAGAATGACTATAACATATAATATCGATTTATAATGTCCAGGCTAGATTGCAGAGAACACAAGTTAATTCTGGTAAATAGGTGTATACTAAACAATCTTACATTTAAAGAAATTACCAATTTATATAACAATAGTTTGATTAAAAATATAATTATTAATTGATGTATAATTTATTTTCTTTTAACAAATCCCCTTTAATATATATGCGTTATTATTTTATTCCATACATGCAGAAAAAGAATTATTACACATAAATGTCCAAGATTTTATTGTTGAATTTAATTTTAATCTTCATTTACATTATAATATTTATATAGTTGTAAATAAAGTACACTTACCTTATAGAAAATCTTAACATTAATGATATTTTTATAACAATAATTATAAAAAAATAGTCTTTTTTAAATCCTTATACTATTTCAATAAAGTACAAGATGGTCTTTTAGATCCTAATTTAATATAACCATAATTTATATAGGAATGACTCATTCTGAGACAGATCTCTAATTCTTTAAAACTAGTTAGGTATGTATTCTCTGATATGGATGTGAATATATGTAAACTATTTAACAGTGGCTTAAACAATTGCATATATATAATATAAATTCATCTAGTTAAAATGTAACTCTCAGTAACCAAATGTAAAGTTAACTAAAAACAAATGGATAATGGACATAAAGATATCGTTAACTATAATTGTTTAAGATTTGGACAATTTATGCACAAGCATTGCATTTCACATTTTATCATTATTTCTCTCTGTCCTTTTTAAATAATATTTTGTATAATGTTTATTTCAATATATTTAACAGGTATAAAAACAAGTTAGTACAATATTAAATACTTCAAGAACATATGTAATAACTGAACGATTTTTTTAAACTAATAATTTTTATACTTAATATCCAAGTTATTAAAAAACAAAAAACAAGTTAAAAACTTGCTAACGCTAGTGTCAAATATTTATATAAATATATTATATGATTACCAGTAATATGATTTTTTTTTATTCGTTCATTATGTTATTTTATATAAAAGTTATTTACCTGTTCTATGTTACTAAGGATATTGTGTTATCAATTAATGCATTAAATCTGCATTTGCGTCACGACCCCAAATGGGGTGATGAAGCTAAAAGTTGGAGTTGCAAAAATTAATTCATATATAGGAATTTAAAGAAATATTAGTCACAATCCCTTCATTATCTTTAATTTATATATATTACGTTTTCTGTACAGCACAATTATAAAATCGTAATGATGGCCAAGTTGAGATATAAATTATATTTACATATTGGAAAATAACACCAAAAGCATAGAAATAGTGATGTAGCATTGCAATTTCCACATATAAGTTATTTCAGAATCAAAATATATGCTGCAGTAGCGAGAATAAGGTTGGCGCCACTGTGATTATATAATGCATTTCCGGTCAAGTTAGTGTCCACAATGCAAGAACAATACAATATTGTATTTTATTGTTTTACTCGACTACGGTTAGTATTTATTTGAATAAATATTATGAAAGCTGTTATTTTTTATATATAAAAATGCTTGTATACTTTTTTCTCACTTTTTTATTCAAGATTTATCATCCTATTAGTTATTATAAAAATTTATTTTTTATTTGAAACTTTTTTGTGATGAAATTTGCAAAATTCCTTTGTCAAATGACACTTTCACTAATAGAATTTCTGAAATTAGCAATGACCAATTTGAGCAACTTATTACTAGACTTAAAGAAAGGCCAATATTTACAATTCAGTTGGACGAAACAACTGATATTTCAAAAATAGCTCAGTTTTTAGTATATGCCAGATACATTTATAAAGAAAACATTGGGGAAGAATTGTTATTTTGTCATTCTTTGGAAGAACATACAAGAGGGAAGACATATATAATAAAGTAGAAGAATGTTTTAAAACTTAAGGTTTACAATGAAAAAATTGCTTTGGAGTATGCAAAGATGGTTCAAAATCAATGTCTAGTGAAAATATTGGTTTCAAATCATTTGTTAAAGCTTTTAGTAATAATTGTGTAACTTTTACAGACTTCCTGATCTATCGAGAGGCCCTTGCAGCAAAAAATTAGCAACAGAATTCAACGATGTGCTTCAGGATGCTGTCAAAATTATAAACTTTATTAAAACTGTTTCAAGTCTTTGTAAAGACATGGAATCTGAATACAAAAATTTATTATTACATGCAGAAGTAAAATGGATGTCAAGAGAGCAAAATTTAAGAAGATTATTGTTATTAAAATAAGACATTATTGTATTTTTAACCGAACAAAAATGGATCTTGCTGCTCTTTTTCAAAATGACTTATGCCTATCAAAGCTGTGCTATTTGTCTGATATTTTTGAGAAGCTAAATGATTTTAATTTGTCACTTCAAGGAAAAATAGCAATATTTTTACTTCAAATGATAAAATTGAAGATTTTATTTAAAAAATCAACATTTAGAAGAATAAGGTGGAAAATGATTCATTAAAAATGTTTTTAACTCTCGACAATTTTATAATTGAAAAAATAATTTTAAAACTTTAATTGCAAAAATTATTATAGATCACTTAAAACCCTAGAAACACAGTTTTGTAAGTACTTTATACCGAATTTAGTTTTCAAAATGTTATCTTGGATTAAAGACTATTTTTGATTGACATTAATGAGATTAATCACCTGCCATATAAAGCCCAAGAGAAATTTGCTGAGAGTATTGAGTGACCCAAACTTCAAATTTGATTTCCCCCAAAAATCCTTGACTGAATTCTGGATCAGAACTAGAACTGAATTTCCCACAATTTCTGAAATGGCATTAAATGTTCTTCTACCATTCAGCAACACATTCTTATGTAAAATGACTTCTTCAGCTTTAATGTATATTAAATCTAAATACCGTTCAATGCTGAAAAATGTTAAAGATGCTTTACATCTAGTAGTAACAAATGTTTCACTAAGATTTAATTTGTTATGCAGCAAAAAACAAGCATATATGTCTCATTAAAATGTGTTTTTTTTTTCATTAATTTTTGTATACTTAAAACAAATTCTAAAACTATTTATTTTCATATGTATATTGTTTAACAAGGAAATAAATTATTTATGGGAATATTTATTTTTTACACCTATTTTATATTTAATATCTAGGTCTCAAAAAAATCTCAATGATAAAAAAGGGTCCTGAATGAAAAAAGGTCAAGAAGCGCTGCATTAAATTATTAGTTAATGTACTTTCTTATATTTTGTTTAGCTGTCGATACTTTTTTTAAATGTATAGTCCTCAGAAAAAAATGGTAATCAGTGTCCATGTAATTTTAAGATTCTTATTAGTAGTAGTAGTAGTTAGTTAAAT
Source organism: Epiperipatus broadwayi (assembly GCA_028023455.1). NCBI lineage: Eukaryota > Metazoa > Onychophora > Udeonychophora > Euonychophora > Peripatidae > Epiperipatus > Epiperipatus broadwayi. Next base: position 33,318 of record JAQFVV010000463.1, read on the forward strand.
AAATTTTTGTTATTAATATAATAGAAAATATTTAATTGTGTGTTTTTCTTGCTAAATGTCTCCTTCCACAACATACTTTCATATTCAAACATATCATCAACATTATCTGCACTGTGGACCACTTCCATTTTCTATATTGTTGTATAACTGGAATATTAATGGCACTGTTGTTAGGATTGTGAAGTTAAAATTTGTCTTGATTGTGTACATCAGCATCTTTTCTATAATGGAAGATGGCACCCTGAAGCTCTGGTTATTGTCATTAGTCACACCACTGTGGAGCATTTTAAGACCAATTGCCAGATTGTTTTTATAGGGAATGGGTAGGAAAAATAATAGAGTGGATAAATACTTGATTAATCAATTCTAAATGTGGTGGTTATGTGGCAACCTAGGTGCATTCCTGAATGTAAGTGGCACATTAACAGTGAATTACAGGAACCATTATATTTAAACAACCATATTTATTACCACATAAAAACCATCAATCACTATCACCATAAATATACTAAGCAGAATATATGTATAGATATATGGACTTTAAAGATGTTACATCTTAGCAACATTTATCTTGTAAAGAACCAAATATATGTCCACAAAATATTGATATTTATTTTTTTAGGCTGGATTGGTGTCTTGGTTGTCTTGTTGATGCTTTAATATACAGATCATGTTCTTTTAAAATAATAAACTTCATATAAAAATAGATTAAATATAAATCTACAATTTATTAATAAGCTAGTATTGAACAGATACAGCTCACTTGTAATCTAATCTTAGTTTAATAAGATTTACTATTTTAAGTATAGTTCCATCTTCAATGTCACTAATTTTATCTATCTTTGTATTATTTATATTACTTTTTATTCTATTTCATATCTTACAATCATAACTGTTTTTCAGAAGGGTGTGTGTGCTGACAGAACCTGATATATTTTAACATTTATTCATTTTAATTATCCTTTGCAGAGTCATTTTAATAATATTTCAAATATTAAAATGTTCTATTCTAGGCAAATATGGAAGTTTATATTCTTTAGAGTCATTAATATTTTATTACACTTAAAAGCAAGCAATATATTATGATGAATAGACTATAATGGTCATGCGATGTTTATTGGCTTATAATTAAATCTCAGTAGTTTAATTATTATTAATTATGTGAATAGGTTTCTACTTTCATATCAAAAATAGTCGAGTTCAAATGAATATTATATATATATATATATATATATATATATATATATATATATAATATTCATTATATATATATATATATATATATATATATATAGAGAGAGAGAGAGAGAGAGAGAGAGAGAGAGAGAGAGATTATATATATAGATACATGTGGGTCTCATTTTATGCAGATTATTTTAATGCGATTTTGAAATTATGTGATTCATGTTTCTTCTTAATATCTTTCATATTTGACTATATTTATTAGATATCAAGAAATTTAAATTATTAATAACTTATTTTGACTTGAAATACTTTTTCTTTCAAAAATATAACATTATATTAGCAGCTAACTTGAATATGGTCTGAAGCTGTATTTAGAATCTTAGCTTCTATGTAAATAACCTACTTATACTAATGAGTAAATAATAATAATAGATTATACTTTCATATAAAAATATTGCAATAAATAATCAAAAAGTTTAAACTTTTAAAATGTATTTTGTTATATATAATAGAAATAAATAATCTTTTAGATTTTTAAAATAAAAAATGATGATTTTATAAACTGAAAATAATCTTTCTAATGATAATGTATAATCTTTTTGTTTTAATTGAGATCTCATTTTTTAGTATGGAAGCAAAAACCTTTAACACAGCATAACACTGAATGTGGCATTAGTTGTACATCACATCATGAGTAAAAATAAAGTGGCTAACAGGTTTCTCTGGGTGTAATTGCTGAGATATTATTGACTTCATTTAAGGAGAAGCCACAATACATCACATCACATCGAATCTGATTTCTTACTAGTTTACAAACAAACTCTAGCATAAATGATTAAAATATGTATGAAAAATGTAAAATTAAATACCGTAGTTAATAAAAAATGTAAAAAAAGTTTGTCTTGTATTATTTTTTTCAAATATTTGAAATTTTTTATTAGTCATAATTTATTTGCTTATTTTTTTTAATGTGAATTTTAAAATAATTTTTCCTTGTTGCTTTGCTTTTATGCAAATTCTGAAAATTACAGACCCTATCCCCCATTTTTCAAGGTAAGTTAAGTCTATTTTTGTGTGATTTTTTAATGCGGGTTTTCTGTAGAACCTATCTACGGCATAAAATGAGACCCAGGTGTGTGTATATATATTAACTAAGTTTTATATTAAATACTATAACAGGTCAGGGTTTGTAGCACAAGAGAGAGGGGATGCATCTCACTATGGTCAAACATAGGGTCTTCAGTTAGGATGCTGTCAATGATGCAAAGAAGTGCCTAACCTATAATCATATCTACCTCCAAAGGGTTAGATCTGTGTTGACACATTAAATTTAGATATAATTTGTACTAGTTCATCCATACCTCATCATGTCTTTGGACTTTTTTATGCTTCAGTATTTGAACTCAGGGAAAAATGTGCCTTCAGTTTTCATCAGGAGTGAACTTACACTATATAGCAACTGCCACACCTCTATATAGGTTGCAATTGATTTAAATATCTATCCAAGCATATTATGGTGTTACTATATAAGAGCAAAATGTGTGTAATGTATATCTATCTATATACTCAGTTATCAATTGATGAATGAATGCAGAAATGATTTTGATAAACTAGAGACCAGTTTAATGGAAATAAATTTGACAATGTTTATTAAATATCAAAACAAAATGTAAAAAGAAACTAAAACTTTTTAACAAGATAAAGTAATGTAATTGTGTGTGTCAAAGATGGATTTCTGCCATATCAACAATTAAATACATTCATGATTCCAAAACCTTACCCAATGATAGAAATGTGTGATGTGGCACTAATTATTTACAAAGCAAATAAAAAATTTAAAAAAAATATTATTAAATTGATCACAAGGATAACTAGCTAATTTACAATATTATACAGCTATACCTGTAGTAGCCACATTGTCCAATTCAAATTTGTGATGTTCCATCTTCTTTGGAGATTTCCCTATCTATGTACAGTTCCTTATGGTTGATAGAAAAGAACATCATAAAAAGATTAGTCATTTATATGGAAAAATTAATATAAATCATTGTTGGTTAATAGTGAACAAATAACATGAATTATGTCATGTATTAAGTGTATGTGCTTAATATGAAATAATGTCATAGATCTTATCTTATACCATATCATGATGAAGATCAAGATCAAGTCACAATGGAGGGAAAACTGACCTAGAATTTATTTAACATAAATATCAAAAAATATTTTACCTAACTTAACAATTTTCTCTTCTTCATTTTGTTGTTTGCACTTATAATAGACTCTTCTAACTTGTAAACATGCTTTTTGTGTGGAAATAAAATAAAACTAGAATTTTACAAACATATCTAAAAAATGCACATAATAAAGTCAAAACTTTTATTAGGTCATCTTGGTTAATGCTCATGTGTTTGGCAATGATGTCTTTTATAGATACCATCTAGCTCTCTTCATATCACTCTTTTTTGGAAAATTATTCCTTACTTGCTGGAATTTCTCAGCAATGTGCTTGCAATAATATTACATCCATCTTCTGCAGTTGTTCATCTTCTCAATTTATGTAGACATTTAGTGTAGGACATTTAGGATTTCTTTAGACACTGTACACATCAATATATTAAGTCATTGCACCTCCAGGATAGGGACAGTAGCACTCAGTCCTATGGCATTAGAGATTTAGCTAGAATACATTGCACAGCAATTTATAACAATTTAATTTTTCTTCTTTTGTTATTTGACATTTAATAGCTTATTTACTTCATCATTTTACTTAAATGCTGGTGATGTCCTATTTCTTCCTTATCTATGTTTGAATAATAATACAATTTCTTGAATATCAATTTAAAACCAGTTTGGTTATTTTATTAAACTACGCGAAATTATCAAACTACTGTTCATTTAAACATCAGTTGTAATTTCTTATGGTTTTGTAATAAAATAAAAATTATATGAATAATTCAGAATATTCAAACAAGTAATCCATCTTTTTTTTGCATTTAAACATTCAGTCTTAGGATGTTGGCTTTATACAGTGAATGCATTATTTGAAAAATAACAAAGATGATGGAAAAGAACTGGATTTACTATGCTTAGTTTTTGGTGTTTAGAATACTAGATTTTCCATTTCCTTTGACATTTCCATGGCTGCCTATTGTTGCACATATTATATTGGTTGTAGTTAAAAAATAAAATTACATAACAGAATTCTAATTTTATTTCCCACACTTGTTTCCCTGGTGATTGACTTGACCTTAGGTGATTACTATGTTTACTAAGTCTATGTCTCAATTTGTGATGTACAACACATTGATAATTAATTTATTGTTGGTATATATATTTAAATGATTTCTTGAACTGGATATTTATTTTTCATTAAATAAGAGAACTAGTTCTTCATATGTAACAAAGTAAACATTCATATATATATATATATATATATATATATATATATATATATATATATATATATATATATATATATATATATATATATATATAATGTATGTATCCTTGGAATGGATAGCATGTATTTAACCACCTATTAATTAAGATTTTGTTTTCAATAGGTGTGGTTTGGTTAGATGATGTGGACAAATATGGGCTGATTTTGATAGGATTGTAAGTTACCATTACAATTCCCCTATCTTTACAGAATTAACATTTTATGTCATCAAAATTTTAATGAATAAGTAGTGCATACTTTTACTTAGCATTGGAATATCTGTTTTTTTTCAAGAAGGGTTACAAAGACTACTCATCTTATTTTCTGATACTTCCTCATCTATGTTCATGTTCCTTTCATGATTTCCTACCTCGTTAACTACATTATGTTAATGTGAGATTTATATATGGGTCTCTTTTTTCCTTTAATAGTCATATGGACTAAACTTAACCAGAAATGTGTCCCTATTACAGATGGCCCATAATTTACCTCATTAGCCTTCATCCTGCTTCTTTTGTGACTTACTGAATTTTTTGAAGGTCTAAAAGAAATATCAGAGTATTCATCATTCAATATGGATGAACTCTTGTGTCTCAGTTCATTCTAAAGTTTCTCAGTAATTTCTTTTAAGTGCTTACCTGAGTATACCCTCATCACATATTAATGACCCTATTGATTTTTTGGTGTTCTCTCCCTTTTCTTTCTTGTTTCAACTAAAATTCCTGCCTATTGTATTTTTTGCATTTAAGCTGAATAGGTCAATAATGTTATCATTCAGACTGACAAAAATATGCCTTCAAAATGTGGGCATTATATGTACCCCTAATCTCTCCTTCAAAATTTACCAAGAATGCATTTGGATATGCCTGTTTCACAATAGTAAATGGTTCTGCATATGGGTAGTAAAATTTTTTGGATATTTATTTTCCTGCTGCTTAATCAGATGAGGTGTCTTTATCAAAATCTTATCTCCTATCTTAAAATTATTTGTAGTTTTTTTTTGTTTTTATTTTTTTGATCAGCCTTATCCACCAGCTGTTTATATGCTCTTTGTATATTCTTTTCCATGTCACTTTGAGGAAGTTTAACCATAGGTTGGTACTTGTTTGCTTTCATGGCACTCATGGGTTGCTTGGTTGGTCCATACCCTATGTTTGGTTGAATTACCAGAAGCTATGGTTTAATGACATATATAGGTGTATCTATTCATACCCTACTTGTCTTTAAACATCTTTTCCTTGTGTCTGTATCATGATTGGTTTTCTTCATTTTTTAAAGCATTATATTTGGGTTTGTTCCTTTGAGTTGTCCAATTGAAGTTCAGGTCACAATCCTTGCAGTCCATTCTTAACATTTTGCTTATTATGCATCAGTATTCATATGTTTGATGAATAGGTATTGCATCTGCTGTGGAATAGGCACTTTTCTGTTTAGTGTTTTGTAGTGTGGTATTTACTATCATGATCCAATAGCTTTCCCTATTTGGAACATCTTCTACATGGTGGAGGGATTTTAGGTGCTGTATCAGACATCTAAAATGGTCAGACATAATTTCTTCATCTAACCTTCCCAACCTAATGTGTTGGTAATGACAGTTATCTTTTATGCAAATCCTTTGAGCTGATATCAATATGTTCTGAAGGCTCTCACCATATTTGCAAACCTTGTGTTGGAAGTATGTTTTGGTTTCTGGTACTGGTCACTCATTCTATCTGGAACTTTCATGGTGATATCTAGGTTGTTTCCCTTCCCATGTCATTCCATTTCTTCTTATTATTCTGGGTCATTTTTTCAATCTCAGTCTACCACATCCCAATGGATTGCATCTTTTGTCAGAGTTGGGATTCAATCATTGTAAGTCTTTCATTGATGGCTTGATCCATCTGGCTGATTTGATCATGTGTCTTAGTCATATCCTTCACCACATTCTTCAGAGTTGCTTTTTTCAAAATTATTTTTTTCTGCTGAGACTGTCTTGTCCTCAAAACATTTAAAATTATGATCTAGGGACTCATTGTCTTGTCTTGCATCACTGTCTCAATGTTTTATCATGCACAGTATTGGACCATGTTTGAGTGAAGTCTTGGAATTCTCTCATGAACCTTAACTTATAGTTTCTCTTGGTCCATGCATACTGCTAATTTAATTTAAATATTCAAAAAATATTGTTTAACTTTCTTTAATATTTCAAATCAACCTCATGATATTAAAAATATATCCTATAACTACTTTAACAAATCAAAATGATGGGGGCATTAAATTTTTTATGATCATTTCTACAATTACTACTATATACATTTATATTTTATGCAGATTATAAATATAAAATTATCTATGATTATTCTTATTATTATCATTATTATTATTTACTATTTTATTCATAATGATAATATAATTCAAAATTACCAACCCTATTTAAAATAATTTTTGCTATTCAATTTTAAAATATGTTGAATTGCTAAAATTTAATTAAATTCTATTTTGGTATTTTTGGAAGCTGCTCTCTTTTGTTAATTTATATTACTTTTATTAATTTTCATAAATTTATTACTTTATTTTTTTATTTAATTAAACAAATAAAAATATTTTCTACTTAATATTTTATATTAATTTATCACTAAAAATATGATTGTAAACAAAAATTTAATATTGAATCTAATAAAATCAATAATACAGAACACCAGTTAATGCCATTTGGTCAAAGAAATCTTTAAAAAAATACTGCAATTGTATTTTTTTTTACGTTTTGTTGATAGAGGTATTTATGAGATATTTGCCTAATTTTTTAAATATCATAAATTCACATTATTTTTAAATATTGATTTTTAATTCATAAAATAAAAACATTATAAAAGAAGCCAATAAAATCAAATAGTGGCAAAGTAAAAAAGTTTTAAACATTACCCTTTTCTCTTTGATTGACATATTCTTTTGTAATCAGTGTCCATAGTATTTGCTAAATTATTTCAGGAATGTTTGTAGAAAAAGTAAAAATATTTCTCTTGAGAAGTTTATTAAAATTCATGATTATTTTTACACAATATCTGTGCAATAATTATTTAAAATCAGAGGGATACATTATTATGCTAGTTTTTTATAAACATATATTTTATTTTTAAAAATAAAAGATAATTTCTAGTGAAACATTAACAAAGAATATTATGGCATTTTAATAAGCCCACCTTATGAAAATTATTGCTGATATATCATTGCCATTATTGTCTTAAAATAATTTGAGATATTCTAAAAATTATGGAATAATTTTAATATTTTAAAGCAGAATTTGATAGATTTATTATTGATTAATATTTCTTCATTCCCATTTTGCAAAAGAAAATTTAGTTAAAAAAGTTTGATTCTGCTCTGCAATGCATTCAGTGATGAAGACATTTTTTGTGGTCATAATGATTTTCTTTTTTCAATATTTACAAAGTTCAAATATTATTTTTTTAGATTTTTTTTTAATTTGCAAACATATATTGCTATCAAATCTATTTCACTTTATTGAATTGTGATATAGAGTAATGGGTTTATACTAAATACAAAGAGTGAAAGCTTACAAATATTCTCTGGTTAAAACAATAAAATCTAGTGATATATAGAAAAGTTAATTACAATAATAGATACTTAGTTGCTAGAAAGTGTAGAAATAATCTTAAAAATTAGACTATGATCTCATTAATTTGATTTATTCTAGAATATAGGCTTAATATTTCAGAAGCTGACTTTCATGAAAAAGATCAAAATGTAAGAGTTTTAGAATAAAACATTACATAAAATCCCAAAAACATGTTAGTGTTATTAAGAATAGAAACAAAAAAGTATAAAGGCAAAAGAATTATATTACATTTTTAAAAACACTGAAACAAAAATAAGCCAATAATGTGCAGCAAATATGACAGAAATAGAAATACATTAAATGAATTACTGATATTTACATATTATAGTACAATTCGGTACATTATTAAAAATTTGTGTGTGTTTTAATGAATCTAGTTTAATTCCTACACGAGTTCATTTTGTTTTAAAACATTCACATGTATAAAATGTCAATAAAACAATTTTAAATCATTCGTATTTAAATGCAGAAAAGTTTTTTTTTTTTAAATGCAGATAAGTTAATCAAATAAATAATAAAATTTCAATAGAATCATGATTATAAATTAAAACATTCGTATTAGTTATTTAAATGTGTTATTTATTTTCATCTGTATGTAGATTAACAAATATTTTTATGATAAAAGGGAGTTATTTTATTATAATCATTTATAATAAATTTTTATAAAATAATTTAAGATATTTTAAAAATATATCAAAATAAATATTTATTTAATGCATGGTAATTCTAAATTGTTGAAAAACAGTGGGTGTGACTTCCCATATATAAAGATAATAAAATGCATTACAACATAAAATATTCTAAAAATATCATAACAATACTGACATAAGTACAGATATTCAGGATGGATTTCACTATCTAAAAATATTAAAAAAAATTACTTACTTCTAAAATTACTTTTAGAAGGTTTGGACATCTTATTTGCCTTACAAAGTCAAATTTATTAAACAACCAAATTCTAAAAATGTCTGGCTACATATATGATGAGAGTAACAGTCATCTCAATAATAATTACAAAAAAAAACTAAGAAAATAAAATCACTCTACCTATAAAAATAATAAAATTTACCACTAATAAAAGAAATCTTCAGGGAATAACTGTTGATATCTATAAGGATCAACTAAGCCTAAACACTTCCAAAAACTGTTCAATTTTCATTCAGCTGAAACAACAATAGATTATTAATCTAAGCTTAAAAAATCATCTTAATGGAAGTTAGGTGGACTCAAATAACGTTCTGAATTTCTTATGGGCTTTGAGAAAATCAGAACAAAATAATGATTTGCAAAGACGTTAATACCGGACTCTTTAATTGAATTTCTTTTAATAAAAATTTAAACGAGAATTTTTAAAATGTATTTATTTTAGAATTTCCAAAGAAAATTCTACATACCAGGTAAACTAAATTAGATTTTTTTTAAACGTGAATATATATATATGTTGATGGGTGAATTGTATAGATATTTTATATTTTATGCATTATAAAACATAATTATATCAAAGGGATATTTAAATGATGAATTATTTAATAATAAAGTTATCATTTGTTAACTTGGATTTTGATGTTAATGTAAATAAAAATATAGATGATTTTATTAAATTTTGGTTTTACATAAAATCAGCGGGATCTATTTGCCTTGAGATTAAGGAATATATGATTATTTTATTTTTTTGGAAATTAATAAAATGTCCCTTTAATTCCAGAATACACTTTTGTATCTATGAATATATATATATTATTTTAACTTTTTTCATGTGCACCATTATATAGTTTAGTACTGAACATATGGGTATATTTAAGAGATATTTCCCTACTTTTTCTCCCATGAATCATGATCATAATTTGAAGAGACAATTCCCAGTAGACTTTGTTACAGTAATTGACATCTCAATTTGTGTACATATTGAATATGAGAAACCTTTCTCACATATGTTGTTTCAATTTATTGTAACCTTCACATCTGAGTTTACATGTATTTTTTTTAATGTTAATATTTTTTGTTATTATGCATAACAAAATATTACAGGTCATGTATATAGAATACATTTTATATCTGTTTTTAAAATGTAACAATAAATATAAATATAAAATAACTTATTTATTATTTAAAACATAATATGATTTTAAATATAAAAAAAAATTGCTATAGAAACCAGCTGAAATGACTTGAGAAAAAATAAAAATAAAATATTGCTATGGAAATCAACAAAAGTTTTCTAAACATGTCCGCTTTCCAAGAAACCATGGAAAGAATTGTAATCAATATGTCTTGTACTAGATAGAAGTCAATAAAATTTTGTAAGAATTTTAAGTTTATAGCATGCATTTTATGGAGTAGATAATCCTCTAGGATGCTTTCCCTGACCTTTTCAGTAGTTTAGCTGAACATAGAGCAGTAGACTTGACTCTGTTGATCTAGTCATCAATATTGAACATGGAAGAAGTATTTGATAAGTTACTTGCTCTCAAAACAAAATTAGTCATCTAAAATGATTATCTCATAGAAATGTATTTCTATAATTAATCTGAAAATCTCAGAAAAAAATTGCAATGTAAACTCTCATAATAAAACTGCTCTTGAAATAAACCATTAGAAGGTAAAATATTATACTGACAGAAGACATTAAAATCTAATGATTGATAGCCATAATCCCACATTTACAGATGCAAAATATATATGTGAGCTTACAAAAAGTTAAATGAAGTGAACTTTCTATATCTATCCTCAAAGTGATTCTAAGTTACAAAGATTTTTTTTCCCTTTCACATGTGATAACTGTAATTTTCTAATGGTAAATATGTAAATACTTTTTATTTATTCTTATTATTATCATTCTTTAAGTAAATTTATTGTTGTTGTTGTTAATAAGTTTATTGTTTGTCATTTTTCATCCTAACCAAGCTAAATATTTATTTTGTTAATGTAATAAATTATTAGGTGGAGAGGGGTAATGATCAGGGAATATAATTTAATGTGTATAGAAACTTGTTTTTATGCGTATTGAATTTGATCATTGCTTGTGACTATTACTAACTTGTCAATTAAAAATAAATTGCATTCAGTCACTCCACCACGTACATAGTCACCCATTAGTTTTTTTTAAATTCCCCTAAACCAAAATGTAATTTGCTGAATATTGTATTTTTCTTATAATTATTTTATTGTTAACTGTATTTATTACCAATTGTTAAAGGGCACTTATCATTACATTTAGGGGTCTATCACTGGAATTATCTTAAATAAAACAAATAAAGATTGAAGCCACTTTAGTTTTAAAATATATTTTTTTATTATTATTAAAATTTGGAAGTATATAAATTAGTCATTGAAATACAAAATATAAATACTAGGTTGGATGAGAAATATAATCTTTTATTTTGTTATAAATAAAAATAAATCAATAAATTTATAAATGTCTTAGACAAAAATTGTGATAAAAAGAAATTGGTAGAGATAATAATAATATACTAATAAATAAAATAAGGCATTAAATTTAAAGTACCTTGTAGTTCTAGAAAGGTTTCATGATACAAAAAGGGTGAGAATTCTAGTTATTACATAAATAAAAGAAATACTAGAGTTTTTATATGTTTTGTTTTAATTTTATCTTTATTTTTTCTTATATGTATATGGTGCTTGTCTTATAGCTAAAGATGCTGTTAGATGGTGCCATTTTCATGCTAAAACTATAAAATATGAACATTCACGGGCCATTGATTTTAATAATTTTTCTGTGCTTTTTTGTAAAGTGAAAATAAAAAACAAAACAACATCGTCTTTTTTAAATATTATTTTTTATTAACATATACAATTTAAATGATAATAATAAATGTAAAATAAAATCAACAAATTACAATTTGATTCGTGTTTTTTTATATTGTATACTTTTTAAATTGTGTTACGGCTTTTTTTTATCAATTTTCTATCAGATATTTTTTTACTTGTGTTACGATTTTTTTTGTTGTTGTTTAACTAAAAAATAATAATCATAATAAAAATAAAAGTTGTTACGGTTAGATTTAGGGTTAGGTTTAGGGTTAGTTTAGGGTTAGGTTTAGGGTTAGTGTTCTGTTGTTTGTAATGCTAAAATAAAAAAAGTCAAAATCGTAACTGTACTCGGACAAAAGAAAGAAACTCAAACTTTTTTAAACAACAAAAAACACATACAAATGTCTTCTTTACTTATTAAACATGTTTATAATATTTGCTTTTTATTAAATTTACAAAAAAAAACTGTATATTTGGACTGTTCTTACTGGATATTTTTTTCGTACCACTCTTTTTTACTTCAAAAATATACAGACAGTAGAATCTTCTTTGTCTCGTTGAATGTTACTAACAGTACGTTACTTGACATGTTATCTAATTGCAACTCAATAAAAACATAGATATTTAACATTTTCCCAAATAAAAGTTCAATACAGTACATTGTAAAAAGTCTTATAATTATTGCTTTAAAAAAATCTGAACATTTCAATAGTTTAAAATAAAAATAAAAACCAATGAAAACAACATTTCAATACAATTCAAATACAAACACTCTCATCAAGCCGTAATTATTTTATAAATTGTGTGAATTTGGAAAATGTATTTGCTGCTATGTGACGTACATACTGTACTGTGACGTGACATAGCAACCTGCATTCTGTAGCACAATAAAAAAAGTTGTATTATAGAAAATGCGGGTTCGAATGTGTTGGCCGCGGAAACAGCATTTTTATGTGTTTTGGCGCAAAAACCATGCCATAGAGATATATATATATGTGTGAATGATTATCCAAGCTAAAGCAAAAATGGAAGCTTGGGAAAGTAAAACTGAGACTAGTCAGTTTAAGACCAGGATAATAAGCATGTTTATAGAATTGAATAAAATATTTGAAAAACAAAGTGATGAACTTAAAACAAATAAAGAGAATATGGAAAGTATGTTTAAATGAATGGAAGAATAAAATTAAGGACTTAAAAGCCAAATTGAGATTCAGGCAAAAAAACAAACAAAATTAAATGAGCAAATAACAGGTAGATTGGAAAATCTTTTGTAGAATTAGAAAGCAAAATTGGTGAAATAATTCTTCAAGTTCAATTGAAGAAAGGGATCTGCATAAGAAATTTGAACAATTTTGTAGGATAGTTAAAGAGATACAAATAGACAAGGGTTGTCTCAAGTCAAGGTAGAAATAAACTACTTGACTCAAGCAATTGAAAATATTCAGATAAATGATTAAAGTCAAATTAAAATGCAGGAATAGAGAACAGAGAGATTAATGAAAATAGAGCTAGATATATCTAAGTTAGATGAAGCATATAAAGCTAGTGATAAATGTCTGACTGCATTAGTTCAAAATGGTCAGTATGTTGATAATCTAAATAATTTTAATGTAGAAGTCTTGGGGGCAATACTTGCATTATAGTTGACTGTGCATCTGAGTTCACACACAATAAAAGTAGGAGGAAAGAAATATATGAGTTGTAAAACGAATTAAGTTATTTAAATATTTAAAAAATGGATGATCAAGAAGATCATTTTAATAGAGTCAAATATAAAAATAATTTGTTTGGCCGGATATTAAAAGGATTAGGAAACAATCAGATTAAAATTTAAAGAACTAGAAAAGAGAAATCCAGACCTTAGGCAAATAAAATTATCTAATAAATTATATTCAAGAAATCATTATATGAGGATGAGAATAAGAAGAGCTAGAAAGCACAAAATAATTTTTTTTTTAAAAAATGAATCAGAGTAACTATATAATAAATAAAAGGTACTATGGGTCATTCCAACTGAGGGTCTGCATATTGATTAAAAATATTTAGAGAGAGGCAAGGTTTAATCTTTCTACGAATAACAATAGCCTCTTAGTTTAGGATCCTGAACTTGTTAATGTGTACTTGATAAAGGTGAAAGAACAAATAATTTATAAATTAAACATTATAAAAGTAGATCCGACTGACCATTGAAAAAAAAGATTAGTTTTAAATAAAAAATGAATTGAACTGTTCAAATGCTAAAACAATAGGTAATAAAATGGTATGGTAAATAAACAGGATATAATAATAATGTTTCATTTAATAGTAAATGGTTGTTTAAAAAATAGATGTACTGTTTTTCTGTTTTGATACTCTAAATGTTTGTTGATAAATGTTTAGGAATTATTTGCATGATATTTAAATATTTAAATGCAAATTTTATACTCTACTTTCCAACAATGTCTATAAATGAATAGTTAAAAAAAATTATTAGAACTCACAATGTAAATGATATCACTCTATTCTTTGCATTATTGTTTAAGTGTGTATAGAAAAACACTACATAATTATGAATCAAAATTAATAGTATGAGTTTATTAATGGATGATCATGTTGCTTTTCATCTTGATGATTAATGGATAATGTTCCATTGTTTAGAGGTTATGTTTATTTGATACTTCAGAATCCTTATCTCAGCATTGTTCATAACCATATTATTTTATATTTGTCAGCCTCTAATTCTCCAATATGAGCTAGGTATAGTCATATATTTTTCATTTTCCAAATCTCCATTGTGATCTAGGCATAGTGTTATATTTGTCAGTCTATAAGTCTCAAAAATGAGCTGTGGATAGTTTAATATTTGTGAGCCTCTAAGTTTGACAGTAGAGCAAGGCTTTATTTAAATGCATTATCTATTATATGGTTTGATTGATAATATATTTATGCTCAAGATAGCTCTTTTATATTCATATTGCATGATGTACTCACTGTCAGTGGGAGATTTCTTTGTTCATCTAAAATTTCAGGCAGATGAGCAGATCCAATAATAATTTTAATATTAACACCCATGTACTGGGTATGAAAAGATGACATTATTTGTTATGTTCATACTGGCTTGCAACTCAATTTTCAAACAAGTACAACTAAGTATGACATTATTGTAAAATTGAAAGAAATTGTCTTTTATGTAGAAATAAAATTGAGCAACATTTATGGCTAAATTGACTCTATTTTATTCCTAAATGCAAAAGGAATAAATGTAACCCTCACATCTGAGTTTACAGGTGTTGCTTTAATGTGAAGATTTTTCATTATTATGTGTAACAAAATACTACAGGTCATATACAGAGAAAAAATTTTATATGTTTTTAAAATATAACAATAAATGTAAAACTAAAATATATTATTTATTATTTTAAAAATAATATTGTGATTTTAAATAACAGAAACAATGCTATAAAAACCAGTTGCAAATGATGGGGAGAAAATAAAAATATTGCTATGGTAACCATCAGAAGCTTTCTAAACTTCTCTGCTTTCCAAGAAACTATGGGAAGAATTGTAAACACTTGTTTGACATGTCTATTACTAGATAGAAATAAATAATTTTTTTAAGAATTTTTAAGTTTATATAATGCATTTTATGGAATGGAGAATGTTCTATGATACTTTTCCTAATCTTTCCAATAGTGTAGCTGAATATAGATATGTAGACAAAATTGTGCCTTAAAATTGAACCTTGATTCTGTCAATCTATTCATCACTATTGAATGCTGAAGAAATATTTGATGGTTATTTTTTATAAAAGGTAAACTAGTCATCTAAAATGATTATGTCATAGAAATGTATTTTTATAATTGATCTGTGAATGTGTCTATTTTAAATGTTCAAAGAAAATTGCAATGGAAACTCATAAGAAAACTGAGTCAGAATGAACCAAATGAAGTTAAAATATAATGCCACCAGACATTAAAATTAAATGATTGTCATATTCTTACACACACACACACACATATATATATATATATATATATATATATATAAAATCAAAACTACCCCAAATCTAAAATTAAACCAGACCAGCATAAAAATAATATTAAAATACAACCTAAGGTTTCACTGCTACAAGCAGACTTCTCAAGTGTAAAGAACTACAAAAAAACCACACATTATATATACTATTAAAAACTACCCACAAATCCATTCACTTCCCATCCACCCTTAATATTAAAAGAACTCTTAAATAAGTTAATTGCTTCAGAATAATAAATTTTCAATAATAAAGACTCTTTAATTCTTCTTTTGATTTCATTTCTCTCAAAGAAGACAACCTTAGCTTCATCAAAATCAATAGTGTGGCCTGTATCTTTTTCATGGACATACAAAGCAGAACTAAGATATCTATTTTTAACTCTACTTTTATGAACCTTTATTCTTTCATTTAAACTCAAACTACTCTGACCAATGTAAACCTTCTTACAAAATAAACAAGGAATAAAATATACCACACCAGGAATAGTCTTTCTATCAAAAACTTCTTTTGTATTATTTAATAAATTATTCAATGTAACACCCCTTTTCCAAGCAATTTTCTTATTTCCAAACAATTTATTATTTCTACACACAATTTTATAAGAAGACAATTTAAATGGCAAAGAAATAAAATCATATTTTTCTTTAACCTTTACATCCTTACAAATATTACTATTAAATAAAATACTTTTAACAAATTTATCAGAGTATCCAACACTCAAATAATCTTTATAAAATTGATATTTCTGAAACAAAGCTACCTCACTAGAATTATTTAATTTAATATTTCTATGACAATAATTCCTTAAAGCAGCTACTTTATGAGATACAGACTGATAGCTATCAGGTTTAATTATAGATCTTAATTCTTTACTTTTAACTAAATGACTGCACAATAAACAATTAGTTTCTATATTTCTAATCACCAAAAGATCTAAAAAATTTTAACTTACCAAAATCTAACCCCCCTCCTTCTAACACAAATTTTATAGAAGGATCAAAACAATTAAACTCATTTACAAATTCCTTCAATTTATCATTCTCAACTACAAATAAACAATCATCAACATATCTGACAAATAATTTTACATATAAACAATTCTTTTTAATAATAATTTCCTCTTCCATAAAACTAATATAAACTGAACATATTAAAGGAGAAATAATATAACCTATTATCCACCCTTCCTTAATCTTATAAAAATTACCTCTATAAGTAAAATACATAGAATCTTCCAATAACAAAAGCAAATCTTTAATTACCTTAATTTTATTTTTTGATAAAGAACTTTTCTTAATCAATACAGACAAAAGAACATCAATACTGCTTAACCTATTAACAGACTGATACATATTTTCAATATCTAAACTTCCAAATACCCAATTACTTTCCATTTTAGCTTTATGCTTGTAATATATATATATATATATTGAACCACCCACCTTCCCAACCTAACTCTAAAATAATATTACTAATAATAAGTACCACAAATAACAATCTCAAAACTTTACTCTTCCTTCCTTCTTACCATTTACTCTTTGAAGGTGATTGGTCCTCAGGTAGAGTGTAAAATATCATCAGCAGCAATCTACCAATAATATAAACATCTTTTTTAAAAAAGAAATGTTCTAAATCCAGCCAATTTATAGGTAAGTGAAACATTTGAATTTGAATTCACAACTCCTCTAGTACAGTGGTCTTCAACCTTTTCACACCTGCGGACCGGTAAAAATAAGGATAAGGTTCCGTGAACCAGCAAAAATAACGATAAGATTTCACAGACCGGCAAAAGTCTATAGATAAATTTTTTTAAAGATAAGCATACTTGTTATAACTGATCAAAACAACAATGTTAAATATATAAGATAAAGTTATATATATATATATATATATATTGTAACGAACACAGACGTTCGTTACATTGTTTTTTTTTTATATTTATTAAACATGAAAGTAAATTAAAAAGTTCGCATTTAAAAATTTTCTTTAAGAATTAAAAATTGAAATTAAATATCATCTTAAACTCGTATATATTAAATCGCACAGATAATGAAAAATTATTAAAATAAAACTTTATTAAAGAAAAGTATTTTAAAACTAAATTTTAAAGAGATTTGGAGATAAAATTATATCTTTAAATATATCTTTGATTTGGAAAACAGGTTAATTAATCAGAAATGGAAATGATAAATTTAATTAGTCAAATGTAAACCAGCCTTGGGCATCTAAATGTAAAAACATCGGTCAGATAGGAAAACAATAGAAACAAATAGCCAATGAAAGAAATCCATTGGGAAATCGGACCTCAGCGAAAGGATCATCACATCGATGACATAATGCCAAGTCAATCCTTCGAATACGTATAAAAGGAAAATTTGGAAGTGATTATTATTGATTATTTACGATGTGACAGATATGTGTTAGTGCGGAAGTGAAGGAGAAGGGATTGAAAAAGACTCACGTTCAATCCCTTCAGTTGTTATAAAATGGAAAAATGAAACATCGCTTTTCTTATATTCAGAGGACCACAGGATCATCGGGAAATTTAACGCTGGATTTCAAACGGCAAGCAACTGTAAAAGATGAACATTTCTAAAACCGTAAGAACTTTATAAAATATAACGAACAATATTAATTTGAAAACACTAAGAACTTTAAATTTTAAACTTTCCTAGTAATTTAATTGTTACAAATAGAATCCTATCTGACCAAACTAAATTCTTTATTAATAGTGTTATTTGATGTATTTTTTTTTCTTATTTATGTAAAATCATTTCCATTTATTTATTTTTTGTTCTTTAAGTTTTTATCATGATTTTTTTTGTTTTTTGTTAAATTAATTATATAAATGTTAAACTTAAGTCGGGCGTGAATGGCTGTATAGATTTGTAAAGTTATATTAGGGGAGGGTAATCTTAGGTTATTTGTGTCATTGTTAAATTGGGTCAATGGATTGGATATATTGATGTAGTTAGTAGATGTAGTCGGAGATTCGCTACTGGCAGAATCGCTTCATACGCCGCACTCTCCCGTTTTGCCTATGGAAGGAATTATAAGACGCAGAGTGCAGTTCCTTTCTATGGAGTTTTTTTTTATTGCTCTTCTTGTCTGATAGATGTCATATTCCTATCTGATGAGAGTCAATGCCTTCTCTTAATCTTTTTGGTGCTGTCGTATTCCGTATTACATTGAATACATCGATATATCAGATGAATTGATGCCAGTTTGACTGCGAATTTTAGCCTAAGGTTAAATAGGGATAGAATATTTTATTTTCAAATGCAAATCTATGTAGTCTATTCATACTCGACCCTAAATAAAAATGCATTAAATTTAAGTTGTTTATAGATGCTTGCATGGATTGGTTATCGGTTAAGTATGTTTTGGGTTTACATATTTGATCAAAATATATAGACATTCGATAAATAATGATACCTTACGGTGAGTATCTATAATGTATTTATTCGGATGTCTTTTAAGTTATTGGTGACAATGCAAGTATCTTATGCTGAATACTAGAGGGTTTCTTATATTTCCCTATGCAATTGTCAGTAATCAATAATTTTGTATTTTGATCGTTTATGTTTATTTTGAAATGTTTTTTGACCGTTGAAATCTATGTAACCGATCTATAGCAACATATTAAAACAAGCTTTTATAATCCCATCTGTGCGAACTTAATTAAAATGTAAAATTAGAATATAATAGAAATTAAAATGTAAATTAAAATCTAAGGTAAAGTTAAAAATAATGTTAAATGTTAAAATGTAAACTAATACTAAAATAATTTTAAATCTTATATATATATGTGATAAATAAATGTTTGTATGTTAATTACTGGCAGTGGCTTATTTTATTCCTCTTATATATATATTCTTATATTATATTTTTAAATCTCTGCTATTCCACTGAGCTAGTGACATGGGCTAACGACCGGAAACAAAATATAAAAAAAAAAAAAAAAATTTTTTTTTGGACTTACGTATCTGCCTACTTTATAAATTTTTCTAGGTTCAAATGCCTAGATGGCGCCCTGTAGTGCAGTTTATGTAAGTCTAGCCTCCAGATCGTTACAATATATATATATGGAGTTTATATAATAAAAAACTTTTTTTTTAATTTTTTAGAAAAGTAATAAAAAATTTAATTCTACCCTTCTCCCCATAAACATCTGTGATAACTAGAAAGACAAATTAATTTATGAATGATTGATTAGATTTTGTTTTCGTTCTGTTTTCTTTTTTTTTTAATTGGGTAAAAATGAGATGAAAAAATAAATAAAAATTGGCTATATTAATTAAAAGTTTAAACTCTTATTATTTATTATTACAAACTTTTTCCTGCTCGTCTAGCACGCGGACCTGCAGAAAAGTTCCACGGCCTGGCACCAGGCCGTGGACCAAGGGTTGAAGAACACTGCTCTAATTGATAATGGTTTCAACACTATTTTATTATTAAATTTATTACCTTCTCTCTGTAAAATCAGATCAAGATATCTTACACTCTTATCACTATCTTCAGAAGTAATTGTTCACATTAATTCATCAATATCATTTAATTTAATAAACAGTTTTTGCACTATCATATTTGAGCCTACAATAAGCATATCATCCACATACCTAAATAATTTTAACACCCTATCATCTCTTCATAATATGCCTGTTTCAGCAATTATATGTAGTTATGTGTTGTCATATTATGAAAAAATGATTTTTGATGGGTGTTAAAAATTATTTTACATATGTGGATGATGTGCTTATTGTAGGATCAAATGTGATAGTGCAAAAACTGTTTATTAAATTAAATGATATTGATGGATTAATGTGGATGATTACTTCTGAAGACAGTGATAAAAGTATAAAATATCTAGATCTGATTTTATGGAATGTAATAAAATTAATAATAAAATGGTGTTGAAACCATTATCAATTGGAGGAGTTGTGCATCCAAATTCAGATGTTCTACTTACCTATAAATTGGCTGGATTTACAACATTTCTTTTTAGAAATAATGTTTTGTGTAAATTTGAGAGTGATAAAATGGTTAATATTGAATGATATGGTAATGACTTATTGGGTGTGGGATATAATAGAAAAAATATTTTATGTGCACTATATAGGTTTAGAAATAGATGGAGAAGAGATAATATGAAAAAGAAAACATGGATAGCATTGCCTTATGTAAATGATATTGTTTGTAATAAGATTACATTATTGGTATCTCCTGATTTTAATGTTGTATTTAAAGTGAGTGTAAATACTGGATGATTGGTTATTAATGGTAAAGATTGTATTGATAAAAGCAACAAATGTAATATTATATATAAAGTGATATGTCATTGTGGATATAGTTACATTGGGGAGACTAAATGTGCATTGAAAAAGAGGATTAGGAAGCATAAATTATTATATAATAAGTTGTGTTATTCTGCATATGGATATAAATCTTATTTTGCCGATCATGCAGTGATGTATAATGGAGAATTCTGTTTTGATAATGTTTTTATTTTGCATATGGAAAATGATTTGAAGAAAAGAAAAATTAAGGAGTCATATTTTATAAATAGTACAGATAGTATATTGAATAAACAGTGTAATTGTGTTCATATTCACAATTTATGGAAAGTAGATAATTCACATGGGAGTGTTACTGGTGTGAGAGTTTAATAAGATGTATTGCTTCTTAAGATGATGCAATGCACTGAAGCTGGTTATAGAAAAGGATATTAATCTTCAATTTCATATAAGCATTTTTAAAATTTTTGTATTTTATTTCAGTTGTTTTTTATATATGTGAGTTTACAAAGAAGGTAAAATAAATTAACTGAACTTTCTATAGCTATCTTCAAAGACATTGTTGTTACAAAGATTTTTCCCCCTCATGCTTGATCACCATACGATTTTCTTTATTGTAAATATGTAAATAGTTTTTTATTTATAATTATTATTGCCATACATTGATTAAGGTTATTGTTGTTGTTATTAATAATTTTATTGTTTGTCACTTTTCATCCTAACCAAACTCATTATTTTTTGTTATTGTAATAAATTATTAGGCAGAGGGGGATAACAATCAGGAAATATAATTGAATGTGAATGAAAACTTGTTTTTATGCACATTCAATTTGTCCATTCTTTGTGATTAGTACCAATTAGTCAATTAAAAATAAATTGTATTCAGGCAATCCACCATGTACACTGTTGTCTCCAAAGTTATCTTCAAATTGCCCTAGACCCAAATTTAATTTGCTGAATATGGTATTGTTTTTTATGATTTTATTAAGGGGATTCATTACCAGTTGTTAAAATGGTGCTTACCATTATATATATATATATATATATATATATATAAGCATATATATTTATATATATATATATATAATATATATAAACTCCTCTTGGAGGCCTTAATGGAACTGAGCAGAGCAAATTTCCTAATGTCCACTCGATACGTTCTTATTGTTGCAGCTGTTATTACTAAGTGATTATTCATATAGTATATGAACATGAATGGTCTGTTCACCAATATGCATTAGCCAGTGTGGTGAGTTTATTGGCTTTTTACCTCTGAGTTTAAGATCAAGAACACCATGGTCTTTCTTCTCAGTGGTTGATGAGGCAGAATGAATGTTTGTGTAAATGATAAATATTTTTCCAATACATATATACAATTATGACAGACAAAAATAAAGCATGGCCCTTATTCCCAGGAGGCTGTAAAGTCACCAACCAAGGCAGCGATTGGTGGCCGAAGATGGAGGGTGCTAAGAATCCCCTGATTGTGGACACAGGCTGCCATTTGATGATGACATTTTATTTAGGTACCTACAACTGCAGATCACTTTCAAGTGAAGGAAGATTGCAAGAATTAGAAGAACAAATGTCTTATATTAAATGGGCATTATTGGACTTTGTGAAGTTAGAAGAAAAGATGAAGACACGATTTAAAAAGTGGACATATACTCTATTATAAAAAAAACAAATATCGGAAATACAAATGGAGTACGATTTATTATAAATAAAAGGTGGAAGAACAATAGTGTGGAAATTGATAGTGTATTGAACAGAGTGGCAAGATTAGTTATACAACTTAATAGCAGATACCAAATGCAGATAATTTAGGTTTATGCCCCAACAAGTTCTCATAGTGATGAAATAGTAGAAGATTTTTATATGGATGTACAAAAGGCTTTTGATCAGAGTAAACAACATTTTAAAATTGTTATGGGTGACTTTAATGCTAGAATTGGTAAACAAACGAAAGATGAAAGTGCTGTAGGTAATTTTGTTTATGGTAATAGAAATGAGAGAGGACATAGACTTGTGAAATTTGCAGAAAAAGAAAAACTTTATATTATGAATTCTTTTTTTGAGAAAAATGTTAAAAGGAAATGGACATGGAAGCATCCAAATAAAGGTACAGCAGAATTGGAATATATTTGGACTAACAGGAAATACATATTTCAAGATTGTAATGTTCTTAATAAATTTAACACAGGAAGTGATCATCGATTAGTAAGATGTAAGATATGTGTTAATGTAAAACTAGAGAGACAAAAATTATTTTAAAAAACAATATTTACAGTTGATATTCCTAATCTTCAGAAACATTCTAATGAATTTAAATTAGAACTTACAAATCGGTTTCAAGTATTAGTAGATTTTTAACATGATTCAGATTTGAATGAAATTAATATGAAAATAACTGATACACTTTTAAAAACTGCAACAAAGATAGCTGGTAGAAAAAAGCAGCAATTGACCAATAAAATTTCTACTGAGACTAGAGAATTTATGAAGAAAAGAAGGAATATGAAAATATACAAAAATGATGCATTAAAGAGAATTTAATACCTCGAATTTTGTAAAATGGTGCGGAAAAAAGTTGAAAATGATATAAGACAGTATAACTGTGAACTAGCAAGGAAAGCTGTAGAAAAAATAAAAGTCTCAAGAATGTAAAACAACATTTTGGTATTGGTAGGAAATTTATATCTGCAATAAGAAGAAAAGATGGAATTATTACTAAAAAGAGAGATGACATCATGAAATTGGTAAAAGATTTTTATCAAGAATTATATAGTAATAAAGAACAAGTACCTCCTACATCTATTACATCTTCTAAATTGCCCAAAATTTTAAATGAAGAAGTGAGACATGCAACTAAATGTATGAAGAAAGGAAAGGCTCCAGGTAATGATGGAATTATAATTGATATATTAAAAAAAGCAGGTGAAGAAATATAATTTTTTTTAGCAAAGTTATATACCAAATGTCTAAATGACAAAGATGTACTAGAAGATTGGAAGAATGCAGTAATAATATTAATATTTAAAAAAGGTGATAAAGAAGATATTAGAAATTACAGACCTATCAGCCTTTTATCAGTTTTATATAAACATTTTACAAAGATAATTACAACTCGTCTACAGAGAACATTGGATTTCCACCAACCAAGAGAACAAGCTGGATTTAAAAGTGGTTTTAATACAGTAGATCATATCCAGGTATTGAGAGAAGTTATAAAAAGGACAAATGAATATGAGTTGTCATTATGTTTTGGATTTGTAAATTATGAAATGGCATTTGATTCTATAAACATTTCTTCAGTGATTAAAGCATTGGATTGTCAAGGTATAGATCCAGGATATTGTCATATTTTAAAGAATATTTATAAAAATGCAACAGCGACAATTAGATTACATAATGATACTGAGAAAGTCAACATTGAGAAAGGTGTAAGACAAGATGATTTCATATCTCCAAAACTTTTTACAGCAGTGCTGCAAGAAGTATTTTGTGGATTAAAATGGGAAACTAAAGGAGTGAAAGTAAATGGAGATTATTTAAGTCATTTAGATTTCGCAGATGTTGTAGTTGTTTTTGCAAATAATGCTTCAGAGCTGCAGGAAATGTTGTAGGAGTTATCAGATGAAAGTATGAAAGTAGGACTAAAGATAAATGTTAAAAAGACTAAAGTAATGTTTAATCAATTTGCTCAAAATATGAAAATTGAGATTGATTATGATGACTTAGAAGAAGTTAACAGTCACAAATACCTTGGTCAGATTATTAATACAGATGGAAACATAATGGAGAAAATTAATCATAGAATTAAATTTGTTTGGAGTGCTTTTGGTATAAATAACTTGATACTAAAAGGAAATATGCCTATGTGTTTGAAAAAAAGGTTTTTAACAAATGTGTTTTACCAATTCTTACTTATGGATCTGAAACTTGGACACTTAATAGAATAGCAATACAGAGATTTCAGACCACTCAAGGAAGTATGGAGAGATGTATATTGGGAGTAACATTAAGAGATCGAAAATGCAATATATGGGTAAGAGAACAAACAGGTGTTATTGACCTCCTTGAAAAAAGTAAAAGATTGGAGTTGGGCTGGACATATTTCTAGAAGAGATGATAATAGATGTAAAATTGAAATTTTAAACTGGATCCCAAGAGATTGTAAAAAACCTAGAAAGAGACCACATGTGAGATGGTTGGATGAAATAAAAAAGTGTGCAGAAGTGATGTGGAGAAGAGAAACTAAAGATCAAAGAAGATGGATTAAACATGGAGAGACTTTCATCCTGCAGTGTATTGATAATGGTTGATGATGATGATGATGATATATAAACTAATCAAACACAGTTTACATACACAAGCTAATCAAATTTCTAGTAATATATATTTTGACATTATATGAACATAGCCAGTCAATAATATCTCTAGTGATAATTATTTTATGTCAGAAATCTTGTCATTTAACTAGTTATTTATCTACCACTAATGTCTTCATTTAATATAATAGCAACCCATGAATGTTGTTGCTGCAATAAAAAAAGTTTCCTCGAAAGCTGACTGGTTATTTATTTTAGCATAATATCAAAGATTAAAAATATATGTTATCACCAATTTTATTGTTGAATAATTATATATTAGTTCCATTTGAATGTTAATATATATATATAGAGAGAGAGAGAAAGAGCTCACAAAATAAACTCTTAACAAGCTTTGAGAATATCCTCAAGCTTACTTTGTGAGCTCTATATATAACATTTGTAAATACAAGCTTTATTAAATTAAGTCATGTGACATCTGACTTGATTTTTTATCATATAAATATATAATGTACTGAAGTACATTGATATTCAATTAATTTTATGAGTCCCATATTTTAAAATATAAAAAAAATCTAAACTTGAGAGAATAAAATGTAAAACCTAAAGAGTAGGGGGAAGGGGGGATTTATTATTAAATAAAAATAAACTGTAAATGCTTTTTAAAATAATAAGATTTTTTTTGTTTAAAAGAGGGGAAAAAATCTTGTAATAAAAAATGATTTTAATATTCTTTAAATGAATTTATAATAAAATAAATAAAGAGATTTTGTTTTATCTTATAATAAAATAATTAAATATATGTGCATGTGTGTATGTGATTTTTATAAAAAAAAAATAGAAGCAAAAGCTGATTTATTTCATGAGACCAAAGATGCTGCTGCTAATAAAGTTTTCCATTGTTTAAAACAGTACATATAGCTCAACATTTTATTATTCTTTGACTTGGGTGTGAATGGTGCTTATTTCTTTAAGTAATATCTCCAAAAAATGTTGCATTGTTTAAATCAACATGGTGTGCAACTGACCAAAGCCACTCTATGCATTTAAGATCTGCAATTAGTTCGGAAAGTGATCATGTTTAAATAGACTAAACGAACAGCGGAGTGTGTGTACGCCAAACCAGCCACGAAAATCATACTATGTCAATGGATCTACATAGGAGTCATTTACCAGTCATCAATGAGTTATAAATAATTCCATTGTGCTGTTTCTGTCGTATTAAAAAAATCCTAGGTAATTATTTGACTTTGATATCTTAACATTCCCGATTTCTTCTTAAAATAAAAGATAGACTTTATTAAAAGAACTTTGAACTTTATGATTTAATCTTAAAAAAAAAAAAAATAAGCTTTAAACTTCAAAAGATAATATTTGCAATAATAAAAATAAGTAAAATCAGTTTCTATTATTAAATAATATTTTTGAAACAATTGCATGCACATATGTGTGATTTGATTTTTTTTTTTTTTTTGTTAAAAAAAAAAGAAATAAAATATAATGTAACGTGTATACTTTATTTGCTAAAGTAATGTATTAAAATGCTTTATTTAAATTTTTAAAAAAGAAGTGTGTGTGTTTTATTATGGGATAAAACAATTAATGAAAAAAATACTTAAATTATTTATGTTTATTTTGATATGTGCAGGTAAGTATAAATATTTATTTTTCTTAATAAAAGTAGGAGGGAAAAAATTTAATTATTGATAATAGTATTTCATAAAAGATTCGCTAAGTTAAAGATATAAATGTTTCGGCAGTCAGTATAATATTATTATTATGGTTTTAAAGGATTTAAGTATTATTTTGAATGGTTCGGGAAATTATTTTAGTTTTTTAAAAAAATAGTAGTAGCTTAGAGGGGCATTTAAGATACCTTTTATTTGTCTACTAGTGGGTGGTTGGAAACCGATTAAGCTAGCGGGGATTTCAGGTACCAAATTATGCTGATCAGATAGACATGCTAATTCTAACGTAATTAGCTAGTGCCTAAGGGATTTTCTTTTTTTAAAAATAAAATAAAGTGGTTATTTGGTCGGTGTATATTTGGTAGTCGAGCGTTGGGTGTTATTGGTAGTTTGCTACTGATGATAGTTGACACTTTACCTGAAAACCAACCACTTTCTGGGAGGGAAGTTTAGGAGGACAAAGTATAATAAAATATTAATTGATATTTTTTGTCGGTAGTTGTTGTTGTTTCCAGTATTTAATTGGTAATTTTAGTTGAAGTTGAGAGGCGGTTGGTTCAATATATATATTACCGGAAAATGTAATATTGTAAAGATATACAAATATTCTCTATACTTGTTATTATTAAACATAAATAAATGTTTATAGTTTTTTATAACACATATGATTTATTTTATCTTTTTGTTCTACTTCAAAGTATTAAATAAAATTTATATTTCATTTACGTTATGAAAAATTAGACCGGTCAGTTCCAAAGGCGGTCTGACTTTAAAGCTAGTAGTGGTTTCGCCAGTAGATGTTCCATAAAAAGTTGTAGAAACAAATGTCGGAATGCTAAATTGAAACTGAGTTCGATTCTGGTTTTCACTTGAATCTGTATGCGATTGCTCGCATTCTCCGGTCATTACGCTAATCCATATGTTAATGTTTAAGCGAGAAAAAGTTTGAAAAGGTGGAAAGTTTTCATTTTTACATTCTGAAATTCCTCGCAAATGTAATTTTAAAACATAAATGTTATTCGGGAGAATAATTTGAGGTTGAGATAGTTTAACAACATATTGAAATGCATCTAAAATTGGTATTATTTTTTTGCTACTCCAATATGGTGGATCAAATTTCATGGTAAAAAGTTCTGTTTCCCCTGTTGTTTCATTTTGCATCTGCAAATGAAATTCTTCCTGAGGACCAAATCCATGAATTGATGTACTTATACCAATTAATATTAATTTAGTGTCTGTTTGAAAACGCATTCCTAAAATTGCTGATGAATGAATGGTTGAAGTTAGAAATGCATTGCCTAATAATGAAAGCGGTTTATACAATCTAGGGAATGAAGAATACTTTGGAGTTGGTTTTTGATCTGACAAATAATATAAAAACATTTCATAAGACTCTTTCTCAGTTAAAATTCCTGACTTAGCTGGACCATTAGCAAATTCTTTTTCAGTCATTAATGGAAATCTAAGTAAATTTATTAGGTCAGCAATCATATTACGAATATTTTCATTTGTTACTTCAAGCAACTGTTCCTTACATAATTGTTTTCCCCAATTTACAACTGATTCATAAAGATTTATTTCAGGAATATTCAAGTTAGAACATTGTACTATTTTTATTAATAGCTCTTTATCAATATAGATGAATCTAGGTGATTTTGACACCTGTAAAGTGTTTTCACAAATTATATACCAACAGATATCAGCAACATCTTCTTCATGGTGAATTATAGCTTCAATGTAAATGTCTAAAACATTATTTGGTGTAATATTTTCTTTTAAAAGTTTTCGGCATTCTTTAGCGAAAGATGGAAGCAAGTATTTATTTGCTGCGTAGAGAACAGATAAAGCACTGGAAGGTGGTGGCAGTTCATCTCCGTAAATATATCTATAATATAAAAATAAAAATAATAATGATAATATAAAAAGTAAACGTAAAAACTATAAATACTATTGCTGCAAAATACTAATAGAAAATGATCAAAGTAAATACTAAACAAAAAGGCAGTTATTGTACTGAAAAGCAAAGAATAAATAGAGAAAATACATATAGATGGAAACTTGTCAAATAGATTGTTTTTTTTTTTGTTTTTTTTTTATAAGTGTCATAGCATCGGCCGGGACGCAAGTGCAAGGCAGTCGCGCTGACCTCTCGACCACCAATGCAAGACGTCAAATAGATTGTTTATCTCATTTTTGAGAATATTGTTTTTTATTTTTCTCAAATAAGAAGTAGTTAATATATTCACATTCAGAAATAAAACAATGTAGTCGTTTTATTACACCTTTTGTTTGCTATTTTTATTTAAAATATTTAATATCTGTAAGATTGTTTATGATAACATTTATGATAATATTATTATGTAAATTAATACACTATTCATGCTTAAACCTGCATATGTATAATGTATGCGGAATTCAAACTCAGACTTTCACACGACCCTCAACACCCCATGCCATCTCATATTGCATATGTTTTGCTTACTTGGGAGGTCATGCTATATTCAAAATCTCAAAAGATAGTAAGCACTTCAATTTCGTCCAATTTATACTCTTCTTTATCTTCACATAATCCATTTTGGAATCATCCAAGATAGTTTTTAAGTTGATCATTTTATCAATGCATTAAATTATACACAATATATAGAATTATTTGTAATTTTATTTTTGTTTTTGAATTTGGAGTAATAGTTCTTTTGAAACCTAGTGTTGAAATAATTATATAAAAATAACATCGATCCTGTTCATATATTATATAAATGTAATTTTTTCCTGTTCTACTATAACCATTATAATTTACTTTAAAAAAAAATTAATATTGTATTATTTTAATTTTTAGGTTGTAAATCATACTAGGAATATACACGTATTATAGCTATTAATAGGATTAACTGATAATCATAATATACATTATATAGTGCAAGAAAGCACAAAAAAAAATGAGCACATCTATAGACCTTCTATATTTAAAAACAAATTCCAGTATGAAAGTAATTTGAAATTTAATATCCAACAAAAGACAAAAACAAGAAACAATACCTTTCAAACCAATTCCATTATCATTATGAATATGAAATGTAAAAATTTGAATGAAAATTTAGTTGCCTGACTATACTTTAATTTTATATTGATTGACTCAGGGTATAAAGTTTTTTAATATTAACACACAAAAAAATCTATTATAATTTTTACATCAATATAAAACTCTAATTGTGTATTCTTACAATTTCGATAATGTTTTTGGAAAACCATTCATATTTAGAGCATTCTTCTTTTTGTGAAACAGAAAATGTTACTTGTTCAAATATAATTTTTAATAGTTAGTTTTCTGAGTGATAGACATATTAATGTCCAATTATTACAATTGATTTACAATTGTCAGACAATTCTTTACTCACAACGTTGATACCATCCACTTTTTTATATGCATTAATAACTATTTTTAATCATCTAATAAACTAGGGATTATTATTATTATTTGCTTTCTCGGCTAGGAATAAATAACAAGCAAATCATCAAACGTTCAAAGAACTGGTTCTTTGAACCCAATTACATTGACTTTATACTCAAATTCAATCTCTCCTCACTTCCCACCAATCATTTTTTGGTTTGGAGAAGGGGATTAACAAAGATTAATCCACATCATCAATTATGCCAGATGATGATGAAACGATCCAGCATCTCTTTTATTCCTGCTCCTTTCTAGTTCCACTTCACATTTCATTGTTAATAGTGTGTCATCTGGAATAACAGATGTTTTTTTCCATTAGAAAATCCATAGAAAATAGTACCTTCTCCATTATCAGACTTCATTTTTTTCCATTTTGCAGTTTGGCTTACCAGATGCAAGTTAATATTTACCCAAACCAATCGCAATATCTGTCATGCTTTCACAGAATTAATCTCTAAAATTAAGGATAGAGACCAATTTCTGGCTCCAGACCGTTTGTTCCAGGAAACCTGGATAAGAATTAACCTCAGATACAAAACACTCATTGCATAAGACTAACTACATTCTTGTGCGAACATTAACAAACTACTTAATATTCAATTTATCATGAACTAATGTTTTCTAACTGATTACAATATTATTGTATTTTTATTTTCAAGAATAAATTTCTCTTTTTAATAAAAAAAACTAGGGATTATTAAATCATTACATAGTTTAGATATAAAATAAACTCAGCTAAAGATTTATATATTTTCTTTTTAATTAAACATAAACAAGTGGAATAGTATCAATAGTATAAGTGCGAAAATAATTTGATATTGATAAATACTGAACAAATGTTGATATTTCTAAAAGATTGTGATCTGGTCTAATTTATGAATGCCTTTTCAGCCTCAAATTTATCTTGAGTATATTTTATCTTTTTCAGATATATTTATTCATATGATTTAAGAATATGTTTTGATATATGATTTCAAATGATGAAATCATCTTTACTAAAAGTGTAATATTAAGATCAAATTTTAATATGCATTATAATGACTCAATCACAGATTATGTCTATTAATATGGTAGAATAGCTTTATTAATTCAGCTTTAAGTTATTAAACTGTCAATTCACTGCTTAGCACAAAATTTGCAACATCCTCTAAAAGGAACTAGTAGATTGGTTTGGAGATAAACAACTTTGTCTGATATACATTGCTGAATATATAAAATTATTTCTCCATTAAAATATTGGGAATCTAGATTGAATAAAATAAAGGTTTTAATAATAATATCTGAAATATCTAGTCCGAATCATATTTAACAACTGCACAAAAAATTTAATTAATTTGAATTTAATGAATCAAAAATTTCAAAGTACTTACTTAATTGTGTAGAAATAATTGCAACTATTATAATTATAAATTCTGTACTTTTATAGGCTACATAAAAGAGATTCTCTTACCACTCAAAGTGCTTGCTACATTATATTTATTATATAAAAATACTGTTAATTTCTTTATCAGTTCTTTTTTTCTTGGCTTTATTTATTAATTTTTTTCCCATTCATCCAAGTAATTTCTCTGATTATTTAATAAATATTTCACCCTATACAATAACTTCCTCTATGTTTATTTTTTGTAACTGTTACTTATATTTTATTTGATTTTTAATTTTTATTATTATTTTTAATTATTATGTAGGAGATAAATAAAAATAATATAATAATTATAATTTCACATTGGAATATAAATCTAAAAAAAGCTATACATTTGGCAATTAACAAATATATAAAAGATAAAAAGAAAACATTTAGTAGAAATAATATAATTTATAATAATTATAATTTAATAGTAAGGAAAACATAGACTTCCCAATTAAACAAGTGATATGTTTAAATGCACTAAAGCGCAAGCAATGGTGAAGCTAAGCACAAATTGTAATATAAATGTAACTACCCAAATCCAACAGAGCTTACAACTTAGTGTTTCTTGACAATTAAAAAAACATTGGCCATTTCTCTAAACATGTCTTAGGTTGTCAGCATCAAAAGCAACAACAAAAAAACATAAAATCAAGCAGGCCTGGCACATTATCATCTTCAAAAATGCCATAAATTTGAGAGCCAATAACATTCCCCTTAGCAAACACTGGTCATTTAGTTCAAGAGCATAATTAATTGCCTGACTTATTTTCACACATATATTCACACTTGAAAATATGCAAATTTATTAAAATCAGAAGCCAGTTTCTTTTATCTGGAGGTGAAAATGCCATTATTCTTGCTAATTTTAGTTCAGTCATACTTTGACATGGATATTCCGTATCGAAAGCCTGACTTAGTAATTGATAAAATAAAATATATATTTTTATATCAAACGTATCACATTTCTTCATCATAATATTATTTTATTACTTTATATATATATATATATACACACACACACACGTAATAGTATAATAGACTATATAAGAAAAAAATATTGTTCAAATTTAGATTGTAAAAAAACAAATGAATTTAATAATAAATGAATTTAAAAATAATAATTTTCCAATAAATATTATAAAAAATAATATAAAAAGAAAACAAAATACGTTGTAATGAAAATAAAAATAAAGTCATAAATTAAATAATTGAATACATAGGAATAATATCTTACAATAATAACCTAGTAAAAAATATAAATAGAAAATTTAATAATATAATAAATTTTAAAGTAGTAAATAAAAAATAAAAATATTCTTAATATAGTAAATAATAAATATATAAGAATTATAATGAAAATATTGAAGATTACATAAATGGGTTAAATGAGATTAAAGGTTTGAAATGTCAGATTAATAATATTAAATGCATGAGGTTGAATAAGAAATTCAGTTAATGCAATATTTAAAATATGTTCAATAGAAACAGGGGAAATTTAAAAAAAGATAGAATAAAAATGATTTACTATTCGTAATAATAGAAGTGATATGAAAATGTAAAAAGTTATATTAATTAATAAATTGAACTAAAGTCAAATTAAAATTTAAGCACAATTTACTAATATAATAAATAAAAAATAATGTAAATTAAAAATTATCAGTTATCAAATTCTGCTTTTCTCTTAATTCATCTCAGCTAACAAGTTTGAGCACCTTCTAGGTTGAAAGCTTTTCTCAACTAGTTATTATTTAACTAAAATAAATCTAAGGTTTTCCTTAAAAGTGAATGAATGATATTAATAAAATTAAATAATTCTTATAAATAATACTTATAAAAAATAAATATAGAAGGAGATATTATATAGAATGAAATAATGAAGTTATGGAAGAATAAATATGAAAAAAGTAATTATACCCAAAGTGGATTATTGGTTTTTATGCTGGGTTTGGGAAAAGATAAGGGGGATTTAGATATAAAGGCCATAGAGTTGACAAAGATTATGCTGTGGACCTGGGATGGAGTAGTAGAATATGGGAAAACTTAGAGTGTGGAATGAAAGGTAAAGTGGCTAACAGGTTCTCTGGGCATAGTTGCTGAGAGATTTCTGACTCCGTTTAAGGAAAAGCCACAATGTATCACATCGCGTCACATATAAATATTTTTAAAAAAATTTAGTTATTAAACGTATCAGCTAAAATCAAATAATGCTTTAAAAAACATATTAAATAATGCATGATTTTAATACACGAATTTAAATTTTAAATGTTTAAATTAATGTTTTAATTACATATATTGATGCAGTTATATAATAAACCTATATTTCAGTTATTAATAATTAAAATGTCAAGATAAATAAAAGTAATGTATTAACAGTGTATATAGAAATTAAATTGTAATATTATATATACATTACATAAAACAATAAAATATAATTTAAGATAAAATGTTAAGATAAAAAATTATAAGCAACATAAATATTTATACAAATGTATTTAAATAATTATTTTGTATATTTAGTTGTAATTATTTTATTTTTATATATAATAATTTTTTATGTGGTTATATATATTTAAATATTTTATAGCTCTGAAAAAGACTGCTAGATAAGTTGAAACTATAAGGAAACAAAATTAATTGAAATAAATAATATATTTACAATGGAAAAAGAACAATGGTATTAAATATAAAAGAAAAGTGAACGGAGATCATGAAGAAACAAAACTTTATAAAATTTAGTCATAAGAGCTGGTTATTTTTTTAAACGCTTAGTTAATGTAAGACAATTTTTAATTTTATAATAAGATCACCAATCTTATATATCAAATGTCTAAATCAAAGGTTGTAGAATTTTCAAAAATCATCATTTGAGCAGAATTTTAAGCTTCTCATTATTAGTGTTCCTCTAATGTCAATTTCATCAAAAGTGTAGAAGCTGAAGAATTTGAATTTGCCATCGATTGTATCAAACAGAAAAGATCCCAGAAGCAGAAAGAATATTTAAGAGTTTCTTAATTAGGACGTAGATCCAAAATATGATTGGCAAAACTATTTCAGTAATATTTTAAAACTTTGTTTTAAAGTTAAAACTATGCTAGTCTTGAAACCAAATAGACAAAGTAATGATTAAAAAATATATAAGAAAATATTTTTAAGTGTGTTTCATACAATCTTATTAAAATAATATTATTAGCCAAAAATTTCCAATAGTTGAAAGTATTCTAGTAATGGAACAAGTTTGGTTTAGCCTAAGAGAAAGTCGTTGTGAACAATTTTCTCCTTTAACAACTTATTTTGAAAAAGGCTTTCAAAATAAATTAAAAACTGGTGCCAATCAGTTTATGATTCTGTTTGGAAAAATTATTTTTTAAAACAATTTCTAAAATTTTAAATGCAGGCAATGTTATTAATTTACTTGAGAAAATGCTTTCCAAAAGAAAAATTCAAGTAACATCAAATAATAAACGTAGTTAATAGAAAATTTTACATAACGCTCTATCACAGAATTATGTCGCTCACCTAGCTTATTTAAAATAATCGTCACTAATGTTCCCGAATAAGATTGCAGAAAAAATTATCTATGCTTGCTATATTATTTTGAATTCTCAAATCAGTTCATTTCTTGAATAGAAGTATCTGCTAATTATAATAAGAAAATATTTTTTTGACATAGAATATCTTATTTTAATCCACAATGATAAACGTTAATCTCAATTTTTCATTTATACAACAGCAAAAGATATTTTGAATATAAAAGTTTATAACAGACTGAAACACTATTCTGCCCTACCCTATGCTATTTATGACTAACGTTGGATGTTGAATTATGGCTCAACTTAGTTTCCTTATTTATTTAAGGATTAAAACAAAATAACTTCCTTGTAAAGCTGGTTGGCATGCGTGGGTTTATAATGCAAGTTTTTATTGGTATCGTCTCTGGAACAAAACATTCTGCTGATTAGTACCGTGTCAATGTTTCGAGCAATAGTTTCCACATTAGTAACTATTATCATAAAAATATTACTGATACACTCAATTTTATACTTTTACAGTGCCATCATATTCTTTCATATTCATATATTCTTACACCAGATAGCAGAGAATCTGTTGCCTCACAAAAAATGTATAAAAAGCTGTTAGAGATTAGATTAAGATGTTCTTTAGCCAAATCAAAATCACATTTATCAATTTTCAACCAAAATTTTTATAATCAAAAAATTATAGCATAAAAATATTTTTATGTGGTTCCAAACAAATTTCTTTTTTTTTACATCTAAGCTAGTTGTGTTTGATCTTACTAGATGCAACTGGAGTTCATTTACAACTTTGAGACTAACAACTATCATTGCACTAATCTGCTTCATAAATGAAATTTAACACCACTGATCATAAAAGAACCTGTTGAAGTTTCTACGAGAAAATAGATTCATTAATAGTCATATGAATATAGTCTCAGAAATGAAGGCTTTAAGTCTCAGAAATGAAGGCTTTAACAAAGCCATTAGTAAAATTTCCTGATTGAACTCTGTTCAGATTTCTTTACTATATAAGCTGGCTAATACAATCCATATACTAATAAATGTATAACAAATAAAAATAATGAATTTTAGTTAAAGTAAAACAGCATCTACAATTTACTTAAGTATCTATTTATATGTATATATTCCCAATGCTAGAAATATTCTTATTAAAAACTGATTTATTTAGTTGTATTTAAATTTGTAAATAAAATTAAATATGTAAATTACAAAGTTGTAGCATATACATGTCATCATCATCATCAACCATTATCAATCCACTGCAGGATGAAGGTCTCTCCAAGTTTAATCCATCTTCTCCGATCTTTAGCTTCTCTTCTCCACAACACCCCTGCACATTTTCTTATTTCATCCATCCATCTCACATGTGGTCTCTTTCTAGGTCTTTTACAATCTCTTGGAATCCAGTTTAAAATTTCAATTTGTGTCTGTGCATTTTTCAATGTGTAATACATAGTAAATTTCTTGTATTTGTAATAAAATGTAACGTTTAATATTAATATTTGTAGAATTTTTTTAATTTATAATAATGAAAATTAGCGCTGAGAATGCATTTAGATAATTATTGGAAATTTAAAAAATATTTATCCTGCTTAAAAACGAGGGAGTAATAAACACTAAACAATGGGTGTTGCATATCTCTAAAACAATTCCAGTAAGTCATTTAAAAGATGTACTTTATTTTAAATAAAATTATGAACGAAAAAGCTATATGTTGTTATCAATCATTGAGTCTTGCTACTGGTAGGCTTTTAATTCAAAATCTCTAAACAAATCAATTAGTCCAATATAATATGAATGTCTGCATCCATGTGCTACTGATAATAAATGTGAGCGTTTATGTTTTGTTTTGTTTTTAATTTTCCTGAAAAAGTTAAGATTATGCGATTGTATGTTATAATATATCTCATTTAATTCATCTTACCACAACCGTTTGGATTACTGATTTTACTTCCCCAGATACTTCATGAGCAAGCATTTGATTTTTTTTTATTCTGCTAATTGCTTCCGGTTTTTTTCCAGTCTCAAAATGTTCAATGCCCTCAATTTTCTCATCTTAGTGACTAAAGCAGGGGTCCCCAACCTTTTTGCACTTAAGAGCACATTCTATAATACCAGCCAAGTAGTGGGCACCATTTATTTTTTCAACCAAGTGGCGGGCACGATTTATTTTTTCAATGTAAATTTATAGTTGGATATTGTTAATAATACAAATAATGTACAAAAAAATATTTATTTCAAAAATAAAATTTTAACATATAATTAACATTTATATTTTTACACTGTAAAAGTATAGTATGCACTACAATTTGATTACAATATAATACAATAATTTATAGAAATTTTAAAAATTAAATTTATTTGTATCAGAGAAATATTTTTTTATGTTCGGTTCAGATAGCGGCGGGCACACATAAAATGGTCAGCGGGCACCATGGTGCCCGCGGGCATAGGGTTGGGGATCCCTGGACTAAAGGAATCTAAATCTCAGCATTGACCAAACATATGATTTCATCGTTTTTTCAGCTATTCTTGATTTCAGAGTTTAGTATCAATAGGCTCACTTTCACAAAGGCATAATCATCCATTTGCGATGCATTATTTTTTGAGATCAAGTGACTCAAATATTCAAAGTTATTCATCTACTCCTCCATATCATTTTTTAACTTAATAAAAACAATATATGAAATTTTATCATATCATCGTTTTTATTTTTCCCAAATGAGTACACATCAAATTGATAACAATATTATTCATTTTTTTAATTATTGTTACTATTGTTTTAACCTACAAGACTCATCATCTAGCAATTTGCACTTTGAATTGATTGATTATGTAACACATTCAAAACCAGCCCCATTTTTTCTGATTGTCTCATTTAATATAATTTGGATGAAATTGCTAAATAACAAGAAAGAGCCTTCTCTTTTTATGTTTATTGCTTCAGACAAACCGTCTTTTATTATGATTTTGTAACTCTGACTTATAAAAAGATCAAAAAGTATCTAATTGTCATGCATTGGTCAATCTACTTTTTCCATTTGGGAATAATATATATAAAGAACATAATCAAACGCCTTTTCAGTGTAATAAAGCAAAGAATTGAAGTTTAACTCTACCTTCCTTTTGTTTCTTTCCTTATTTGTTTGTAATTTAATGGGTAGTGAAGGTCAACTATGCCAAAAAGATTATAAAATTATAACTCCTTTACAGATTGACAGTTTAGCACTGCTTTCGACAGCCATGTTCTATTCACAGCTCTAACACACATACACATATATATATATATATATATATATATATATATCCCTTATATATATATATATATATATAAGGGAGAACTTATTGATTAATAAATATGCAAGTTGTGAAATTTTAATTAACTATTGACTAACACCAAAAACAATTTATCTCAGATCAGGTTCTCCAAATAATCTATAAAATTAGCTGCAATGAACAAACTCACAAAGCCATTTACTATAGTGAGTGCCATGCCAACAGTGCTACTAGATTAGCACAGACCATATATATTATACCAATATCATATTGGTACATATATATAATTTTGGGCTAAAAATTATTAAAATAAAAGTATCAGAAATAACGCGAGGGTTAACAAATAAATAATAAAGTATTGCAGTATAGTAATTTTGTCTAAAAATGATCGAAATAAAAACTTCTTGTTCAAAAAAATGGTTAAGAGTTTAAAAAAGAGTATTTTTTAAAAACAGTTTGTTAAAAATCAATTAATAGAAGGGGGTAGGAAGTATAACTTAAAAGAAAAGCTTAAAATATAAATCTTTATATGATATAAAAATATCTTTTTTTTTCATTCGATTTAAAGAAAAAAGGTAATCTTAAAACTAAATAATGATTTTATTAGAAAGAGATATGTGTGCAAATCATGAATGATTGTAAGTATAAGGAATAGTAAAATAAATGTGTGCATGTTGGTAAAATAAATATCTGAGTGTTAAATATTAAAAAATGATATAGAAAAAAAATGTAAAAACAAAACATGCAATGGCTACCAATTAAACATCCACAAAGACAAGTTTGCGATGGCTACTAAATGAAAACACATAATTAAAAGCTTATGTAAGGAATGTGTTCGAAAACAGTGGAGAAACTTCAACAACAGAGATAGCTGGCAGACACCAAAATGACAACAGGTCATCCTAATAAATAATCCAGTTTTTTCATCGAACAATAAGTTCAGTTCAGTTAATTAATAAGTTCAGATAACAGTTCAGTTCAGTTCAGATTACAATCATTCAATCAATCAGTCAATCTATTATGTATCCAGAACCAGAGACCATGCAGTGCTGAGCAGCTTTTAGGAACATACGACCTTGCTTCAGCCCTTAGTCTAATAAGATCAGCAATTTACCTGGTAAAGTGATGCCTTCCTAATAACTTGAAAAGTCACTAGGAATATTTAACTGTATCTAAGAATAATGCCAAGGAATACTAAGCATAAAACCTCAAATCCAGCCAGCTGGAAATATTTTCATGTAAAGTAACAACCAGCAAGACGTCCATGTTCAAATCCTAAGTAATAAATAACATTTTTCTTATTCTCATTTATAAGTAAAATAGCCATTGCAATAGTTTGAAGCCTCCCAGAGTCAAGTAATAATGAACTCTATAGCATCCATAAACAAACTATTAATGTGTGTGTTTTGAAATGTTGTGTATGATAATACTTTTTGTTATATTATATTGATTTCCTGTGTATTTAAATGCCACATATTATTTAATACTTGTTATCTTATAGTTTATTATATGAATTCAGAGTGTGTGCATAGTCAGTATATGTAATTATTATTGTCTAAGTTAATAAGTTCTCATAAGTAATTTAAAATTAGAATAATAAATGTTTAGAAAATAAATTATCTTAAGCTTAATTTTGTTGGTCAATTCTTTTTGCTACTAATTCAAGCAACAATTTGTTTTTCTATTATAAGTGACTGAAGTAATTATGGGATTGTCTTACACATTGAATTAGTTGCCATTGCTCAAAGAGCATTGATTGCTTTGGTAATTAACTGGTGCCCAGGGTTTACTGTGAAACAAAACAAAAACGTGCTTTGAATGATAGGTATTGAATTCAACAGTCAAGAAGAAATCTGTTTCCTTCAAATGTAGTCAGTTAGATATATTTTACATGTATATTTGCAGGCTTAGATACAGGTGCTCTTTGAATACTCTCTTCTCTGCCTAAGGTGCCATGGTGGAGCAGTACATACATTGCATCAGGTAAAGATCA
Source organism: Epiperipatus broadwayi (assembly GCA_028023455.1). Classification (NCBI taxonomy): domain Eukaryota; kingdom Metazoa; phylum Onychophora; class Udeonychophora; order Euonychophora; family Peripatidae; genus Epiperipatus; species Epiperipatus broadwayi. The sequence goes on from JAQFVV010000463.1 coordinate 74,324, forward strand.
AATATATTAAAAATAAATTATGTCTCATATTTTGTATAAAAGTCTTATAATTTTGCCTTCATAAAGTTATTGTATTAAAGAGTTAAAGTACACAGAGTTTGTTACTCCTTCAGGGATCGTATAAACCCACCACCCAGTACAATATATATATATATATATATATATATATATATATATATATATATATATATATATATATATATTGTACTATATATATGCCAAAACAGACACCAACATAAAATCTTTAAGAGCATGAGATTTACTTGGTACACAATTTTTATCCACTTAATATCAAAGTTGTTTGCACTGAGCACAATGATTGAAATAAAAAAATACAAAGAGGCTTTACTGTAAATCATACCCACACAATAAGTAAAAAAGACATGCATTGCATTATTTAAATTCACAACTTGTACACTAATTAACTTATAATTTCTATCTTCTATATACCTATCATAGTACTATGAATATGACCGGCCTGGACAAAACAGTGCTAAACTGTAAATATGTAAAGGAGTTATAATTTTATGATCTTTCCAGCTTAGTAACTGTCTATTGAAATACAAGTAAATAAGAAAAGAAATAAAAGATAGATTAATTTACAATTTATAATGGATGTAAAGAACAAATGCTCAAACTTAACTAAAGGATTTGAAATTCTTAGCTAATAAACAGGAAATAGTGTTATCCAAAATAGAGGGTAACAAATTCATTAATCTGACCTCAGAAACTATTAAACATTTTTGACTGTGACCCAAAATTCGTTGCTGGAAATTGGAAGAATCCATGCCTAGAGACAATCATCGATATCAAAGCTAACTACAAAAACCAAACCTTACATCTCCACCCATTTAAAATGAGCAAACACAAACACAATTGGTTAATAACATAAAAGCATCAAAAACATTCTTATAGTAGAATAATATCAAATGCTTAAAGGAGGATAAGAGGAACAGATTAGTGAAGATTATGGACCAATAATTAACGAACAAATACAAAGTTAAAATTTAAATGCAGGAAAGCATATAATTTAAAGAGAGAAAAAGACAAATTTGTTGTCTCAATATGACAATACCAAAACAAAGCAATTAATAAATTTGAGTATAGAAGTATTTATCCAGCAGCTGTCATTCCCCCAAGTATCTTTGCAAATGTGAAAATGCACAAAGCAGATCATCCTCTCAGACTTTTATAGACTTGCTTACTTTTATAAAACAGTTAAATTAATATTCAAATGACTGATTGAACACATAGGCTTTGATGAATTAGCTATCAAATCTTCATTTTATTGTAAATAGCTTTTAAATTTACAAATGTGTAACCCCACCACAGGCTCACCTCATTAAATGTAGTGGAGTTTTATGGCTGTTTTACATCCATAATTCATTGGCATAATTTCTGATACATTAATCTGATAATAACAAAGTCAACTTTATTGTTGACACTATCAAATATATTAATGGGGACATAACAGCCCTGTTCAACATGATATTTTACATGATGAAATGATTGTCCCATGAGTGTGGTTTGTACATAGAAATAGAAGTCATCCCAAAATATTTTGCCACAGCCTCACCTCTACACAGGTTGACTATGTGCTGATTGATGCTAAAGGGAAAATTATTTTTGATATACAGGAATTGAATAAAATTCTTGGACATGTATATTAAAGCAGTCGGATCGAAGTTCGATCCGAGCTTCATGAGATCCCACCTTTAACCTAGTTCAAACCCTGTCACTAACAGTGAATATTTCCGTCTTCAATACACGTTAGTTTCAGTTAAAACTGAGGTTATTATTTAAATATTTATTGAAACTAATTATCTTATGTTTAAATTTGTTAATGTTATTAATTACTTCATGATAAAATATTCATGAAAAATATATATTTTAATTATGTGGGTTGTACGTATATAAAATATTGAAAATAGTTAAACATATATTCGTTATAAAGTTTTATTACATCTGAATATTTTATTTCAGATTTTATCATTTTGTTCAAATTTATAAGATTAAAAGTTGCATTCTTTCGATAAGCTTTCAGATCGTCCTTTCCCAAAGATAACAGGGAATCTTTTATTAATTAATTAAATTGATAAGTTAAAACTTTAAGGACGGTGCTAAATTAAAATCGTTTGTTCAGATTTTACAAATTCAAGTTAATGGATTTGAAAGTCTTATTAGAGGAATAATCGGAAATCAATTAAAGAAAATTTTGTTTTGTAATCACGTAAATGTTTTAGCCTGAAGGCATCAAAATGGGCGGGAAATCGTAGGAAAGAGTATAAAAAACCCTGAAAATGTTTCCATAAAGTGGCCATTACTATTAAATTAAGAGGAGTTGCCACGTCCTTTTTAATTTTGATTTTTAATAGTATTTTCAGCATTGTCTGCAGCTAACTTTGGGGATCTTATTGCTGTACCCCGAAGTTCACAAGTCTTCAAAATGTTGCTGCTGAACAGAAGTTTTCAATACCAATCATAAGCTGCCAAAATATGGAAGGAAACTAATCCATAAATGAAATTCACATGAATCAAGTGCCACCTATGTTGTCTCCTAAATGCAACTGGACTCTGTCATTATAAATCTATAATCAAGCCATGGAAGGACTGGTAACCCTTTTTTACTTTATAAAATGCAAACTTCTGGTCTATTCATGAACTCTATCTCAAATCATAATTTAAGTTAAATACTGTCTAAAATGTTCTATTCACTTTATAATGCGTTAAAATCTGTTATAGTAATTCTCTATTCTATTATCTCTTGTCTTAAAATTAATATATTGTTAACTTTCTTTTCTCCTACTTTGACGGTTCATTTTAACTAATTTTAATTATATTTATTTGAATGATTATTAATATCATTTGTGATAATATGCCAATAATACTTTCAAATCTCTTTCACTTAAACTCACTCTAAAAAAAATAGTATTGCATTAAATTTTATAGCTTAATTATTGCCCGTTAGAACTAAATTAATACTGTTCTATTAATTATCGAGTTGAAGGATTTATTTAATGTTTGATATGATTTACCAATGGCTGAAAAGTATTATTTGCTCAGTTTATAACCTATGCTCCTGGCTATTTTATTTAAGTTATATGAAAATATTTATTCATATTGATTATATTTATTAATGCTTTATTAAAGGTTAATAAGGAAAATAAAATAAATATATTCTAATTTAAATCTTGTATTTTATAATTGTGTTCAGGAAGGGCATGATATAAAGGGTATTATTATTATTATTATTATTATTATTATTATTATTATTATTATTATTATTATTATTATTATTATTATTATTATTATTATTATTATTATTATTATTATTATTATTATTATTATTATTATTATTATTATTATTATTATTATTATTATTATTATTATTATTATGATTATATAATTGCATTTAAGCATATTTGCTCGAAATAAGTTTGATTTTAATCTGATATGATCAGGTCATTACCTTAAGCAGCTATTAAATAATTTGGGCTTTATTAATCAAATATGATGATCATTATATCATCACCATTCAGAACATTGCTAACATGAGCCATCTTCCTGCTTCTTGGGTTTGTCATTTCAGTGATATTTTTGATATTTTAAATATATAGGAAGAAATCACTTCCTCCCTCGCTTGTCACTGTTATGGAACACCAAAAGTTCATGGCTGTTTTCTGACCTGGCTTTCCCCGTGTTTCAGGGATCATTTGTAGGGCAGAAAGGACTTGTTGAATACAATCCAATACAATCCACTCTTCTGCTTCTTGAATCACTGACAAGGAGGGCCAGATTTAGAGGAAAAGAGGCCCTAGGTTATTCCACTTATGAGACCCTTTCATCTCCCATATACATCATTACTGTGATATATATCAATATGTTAAATGAAACATGTTGTTATTGGTGGACCCCTCTTGATCTTGAGGCTCTAGACTGAAGCCTAGTTAGCCTATAGGAAAATCTGTCTCTGTGGTGACAAGCCATTTTATTTCATATTCATTTTGCTGCTCGTAGTGTGTTAGTACCATTTATTTCTTAGTTCAAATAAAGGCCTGCTCTTTTGTTTTATAAATCCTAATGAATTGATTTCATTAAAATCAAACAATTTTATATTTATTGATAATGTAAATCTTCTTTGCTAAATATTGAAGTTATACCCTACATATTTATCATGCTGTTCATGAATTGATTTATGGATGTGTGGAAAATAACTCTCACCTCCTTATATAAAATTAGAATCTTTTTTTTTCAAAATAAAATACCAAATAATGAGTAATGTATGTAATTCGTTCAGCACAAAGCCATCAGTATCATTATTTAAACTTGTCTACTTTGTCGGGACATAGATAAATATATTTCGTAAATACTTACATATTAATTATTGGCATATGAGTACAACTGCCATTATTTATTGTACATTGTAATTCATGCTCCAAAGACTACAGATAATTTATAATACTCATCATAAATATTTGAACAAATATTTGCTTATTATTAAATATTTTATATACATAATTAGTTTGATTGTTTATTATTTATTAATTATTTTTAATTATTCATTCTTACTGTTTGTATTGGCAACCCAAATATACACATGTGAATTTATTCAGAAATATCCATAGTCATTTTATCATACACTAGTTAGAGTCAGATAAGTGGTCTCAGTAATCATCACATCCGTTGAGCTAGTTCATGGTGCATAGTCTCATGTACCGTCAATATGTATTATCCATTTGGTTTTGATCTGAGCTTGTGAATTGGCTTCGAATTCAGTTTGGTCTTTGATATAATTCTTTGGTTTGATTGGGTTTGAAGTCATGTTTTATGGGTTCAGGTCATGTTAGATGGGTGAAAAATATATTTGACCGATACAATATCCAATACTCCAAAGTGTAAATAAACTATAAAATTATCATCATGGTCCTATTCATCTTCAGTCACATTTTGCCACATCACAAAAATTTGCTGCTTTTAAGTGTTTTCTGTACAGGAATTATAAGCTGTTCAAGTTTGAGATAGACAGCAGTGACATCATCAAAAACTACAAAAAGGCCTAGTCAAGTTAGGATAAGATCATAATTTTTTTACCTAGAGCTCAAAAAATTCTACTTCACCTTAAACACTAGGTCTGTGATGCACAAAAACACTAATGCATGGATCATTCCTCCTTTTATACCAGGTGTATCAAAAAAGTTGAAGACAAGTTGCTTGAATAAATTCAATATCAGCTTTTGAATCCCCCCTAATAAAAATCAAGTATTGAATAATACCAAGGACAACTTACCTTTACACCAGGCTCTCCCAATTATCTATAAAAATTAACTGTAATGAACTAACTTGCAAAGCAATTTACTATGGTGAGACTCAAGCCAACAGTGCTACTAGATTAGAACAGCATAAATATATATACAAATGTGCTAAAACAGATCCCAACATAGAGTCAATATTTTTTAGAGCATGAGATTGACACATACCATAATTTTGATCCACTTAATATCAACATTGTTTGCATTAAGTGCAATGATTCAAACAGAAAATACAAAGAGGTATGGCTTAACACAAATAACACCCCCATGATATAAAAAAGACTTGTTGCATTATTACATGACTGGTATATTTAAATTCACAACTTGCATACTAATTAACCTATAACTTTAATCTTCAATGTACCTGTCTTAGTACTATGAATATGACCAGCCTGATTAAAAGCAGGACTAAGCTGTAAATCTGTAAAGGAGTTACAACTTTATAATCATTTCAGGCATAGTGGACGTTCATTGTCTATTGAATTATTGAATTTTATTATTCTTTCTTAACAGGTCATGATAGTATCTCTTGTGAATGCTTTCTTCCTAAAATCAATTTATCCTATTTAAAAATTGCTTCACACAATGATTCAATTTTTTTTAATAATCTGAAACAAAATTTTAGAAGCATAAAAGGTTTAACATTCTATTATTTGTCAAATCATTATATACCTGTAGTTATAAAGGTCACACAGTATATTAACCCACTTTTCATGTTTATATATACAAACATTGAAATTGTATAACTGATTTTGAATTGAAACACCACACAGTTTTTATATCTTAAAAACATCATCATTAACCATAGTGGTCTTATTATTATCAAATTTCTTTTTTATTTCGAGTCATTATAGTATTTCCAATCATAAGAAACTCTATTTTCATGTAGTTGTAACTCTACAGTTTTAAACATGACAATTATTCATCATAGAATGACTCTTACTATTCTCATTTATTAAATCATAGAAATGTATTCATTTCTTCATTTTTCATTGATTAATCTTCTAATAAGCCAAATCCATTTTATTATTCTTTTTTATTACTAATATATTTCCTATTGTTACTATATTTGAGCTGTCTTATGATTCTTATCCATCTTATTTTTTGAATTAGTTGTAATTTGTCTTAAAACTTACTAATTCTCATCTTAACATTCTCCCTCAAGAAACATTATTTTTTAAGGTTCAATATCAATTATATATGACAAACAGTAGAAAACTATCATGTGACGTTTTAGTGGTTTTATATTAATTACATGTTACTATATTATTAGAATTAATGTCTTTCAAAAAAAAATTGGTTTCAACATCTGTTCATGATATCTTCATTTAACTGGAATATAATAAAAGTGGTACTGTGTCAAAATAACAGAGCTCTTCCAAGAACATATACATCATATCAGAATCACATTGGTCATAAATATTTTTTTTATTTTCCAAGCTATAACACCCCACATAATTAATCTATTGATCTACTTTTACAATAGTTTCCATTTTATTAATTATAATTATATTTTCCTTGAATTTGCATGTATTTAAAAAAAATTTCATCTCATTATAAATCACTTCAATTTCATTATCATTATCTTTTGTTGTAGTCATATAAAAATTTGTATTGGTATCAAATTTATCAGTATTGTCACAAACTTATTCCAAATTATTATATCACACATCATAAAGTATTTCCACTATCAAATCAGAATTCAAGATCGCATTTCTCTATCCATTAGTAGAAAATGCACTTTTCAATAGCCACTATTTGCAATTAACTTTCACTATTTCACCGATTCTAATATATTCGCAATATATTTGAAACTATTTCTCTATTCAAACCATTCTTCTGTGGAAACAATCCAAAATACAATGAATAAAAACGCAGCCTATATATATATGCTTTTTTGTTATATACGTTCTCTTTTCCTTTTAGCCGGAAATTGTATAATAATACATAAACAAATTAAAAAAAACTTATTTTTACAAAATGCATATTCTAAAGTAACATAATCTTTCAGATAAGAGGAGATTCTTAAATTCTTGGCTATGCAGGTGGTAGAAGTGCCTCTAGAAAAGGGTATGGTCCCATGATGACACCCAACCATGTTCCCAAATGATTTGCACTGAAGCTTCAAATGTATATGACTTTCTCAAGTAGCCCAATTGGAAATAATGAACAAATAAATGATGAACAAATGAATGATGTGATAGTGAAAAAATATGACAGTGGAAATACTATTCTGTTAAGGAGAATCAAAAAAGTTAACTACTTCACCAATTGGTCTCATCCAAATCTTGGTGTTTTCTACATAATTTGAAGTATCCACTTCCATTGTTCTATGGTAACTTGTTCCTCTGGCATTACTATAGATAGTCTTTTTTATTTAGGCCAAACATCAATTCAGCTGAAGATTTTCCAGTTATTGAAGATGATGTACATTACTGGGAAAGTGTTATTTTGTTTGCTGTCTTTTCCACTTTTAAGTTACTGGTATTTTGCAGGGACAATTTTAATTATTGCATGGCAGTTTCTTTTCTCCCATGTGACTTTGGGTAATAGGGAGGTATTAAAATACAATGTAAACTATACTTTTTTAGAAACTCTTCAAATCTTGAAAACACAAAAACACAAGTCCTGTACTGTTATTTGTTACTATTGTGCTTGGATAACCATAGGATGTAAATATTTCCAATACTCTAGTGACTGTTTCCACATAATTCATAGTCTTTACAATTTTATATTTTATACACTTAGAGTATGTGTCCATGAGTGTAGAACAAATGACTCATAAATAACCTGCATGGTCAATACATACCCTGCTCTAAGGTTAGGGGGACTTGGCAAAACAATACATTTATTAGGAGTACTTGAGAGTGTTGTTTGGCAGCAGTCAAATTTTTTATGCTTCAATTTGTTTGTTTATTAACTGACCACCCTATATATCCTTGGTCCATCATTTCTGCTGAAATTATCTTTGGATGGCATTGACATAGTAGTCTTAAATTTTTTTAGGTCTGTGATAGGTATAATAACTTTATTTTCTTTAACAATACAGTCTTTGCAGACAAGAGAACTTCTCTTTTTGCCCAAAAGGCTTTATGTAAAAATTTCAGTCAAAATCTTTTAATTATCTGATTGTTCAACATCAATTTTGCAATAGTCTGGCTATTTATTATTTCTGACTTTATTTTGTCTATATAATTTTATCTTTTCTTTTGTAGGCTCATCTTTATTTTTAATCCATAAGTAAGTATCTGAATGCCATATTATGCTCCCTTTCTGATATTCCAAATCAAAATCATATGCTGCTAGCAAGTTTATCCAGTGTAGCATCTGGCACTTAGATGACCAGGGAGCTGTTTTGTTTTTGTTTGTTTTTTTGCAAAAATTCCTAGTAACAGCTTGTGACCTGCAATTAATTTAAATGACCAACCATACAAATACTGGTGGAAATTTTTAATAGTGAAAACCATACTCAGTGCTTTTTGTCCAATTGGCTATAATTTTTTCAGCATTGGACAATATCCATGAGGTGTAAGCAATAATATTTTTTTCATTGACCACTACATGGCTTAAAACTATTCCTATCACATATTTTATTGTATTGCAAGTTAGAATTATGTTCATATTATTGCCATATTGAACTAATAACCTTTCTGATGAAAACAATATTTATAATTTGTTTTAATGCATTTTTGTGTTTTGCTTCACAAACTCATTTCTGCATTTCTTTAACAAATTATACAAAAGCTGAGTTAAATGTAACTTTTCTTTTACAAATATCTGAAAAACATTTATAAAGCCAATAAATGCCTGTAATTTTTTGCAGCTTTTTAGTCAAATTATATTCTGCATAGCTTTAATTTTTTCCACAACAGGTTTTTTGCCATGTCATGTAATTATGACTCCTAAGAATTTCAACTTTATACTTGCAACAATACTTTTGAACTTCCTAAACACTTGCATTAACATTTTGTGTAGACTCATTGATGAATTTACAGCAATCAAAATGTCATATAGGTAAGGAATTATTCCATCTATCCATTGAACCATCATGTTTATATTGGCCTAAAATATATTTGGGGCTATAGTGGTATCCATAAGGCAATCTGTTGCAATTAAATAATTATTTATATGTGGTTAGAATAAAGATCACAGCAGTTATTAGGAATATTAGTATCTGATGGAAAGCAGCTCACAAGTCAACATTAGCATAGTAATCAACCTGTATCATTTTACTGATATTTTGCAAACATTTGGAACTAGATACTGACTTTTTGCAGATTTATATTTACTGTGTGATGATAGTTACTGCAAATATATATTTGCCCATCAAGTTGTGACACAATTCCAATAGTAGCTCATTCAAAACCTTTCATGGAAGTGAGCACACCCTCCCTAACTAACCTGGTTAACTCATTTTCTATCTTTATAAGTATAGCAAAAGGAATTTTTCATAATTTACATATGCATGGGATTACACTATCATTCAATACAATTTCCACTAAGGAGATATTAAATGATTCTCAGGCAGCTTAAAACAGAGTTGGAAATTTCTTTTTTAATTCCTGTCCCACTTTATTTTTTTTTACCATTCATACTTTTATCCCCAAAGGGTAACCACTTGCATTAAGTTATTCGTAATGACTATTCATATCAAATTCATTTATCATTACTTGGGAAAAAACTATCCTTTTTGATTTCTCAATTTCTGGTTGTACACTAATTTGATTTTGGTTCATTCAGCCTCTCCCTCCCTTAGACTAATAGATTGCATCAAATTATTTGCTGTGTATTTTCATTAATTAACAGCAATTATATTTCAACAAGTAATGCTCTCATGCATAAATAAATTTATATAACTGAATTTAACTAAATAACAAATTAATTCAAAGATACATCTACTACTTACAAGTTTATCTTCACTATTTCATCTAATGTAATATATCCACAACATATTTATTTCCATTTCCCCCCATTTGGTTTATATACCTTCATACCTGGTTCAAAAAGAAATAACATATTTTGGAGATCATTTATCTTTTTACATGTATGTGGTTATGTTTACCCATTCTATAAGATGGAGTGCATAGCTAAAGGAAACTTGAGAGTCTGAGTTCAAGATTTTTTAATTACATTAAGTTTACCTTTGACAATATACTTATATTTGAATATTACACATTCAGCATGTATTCTGCCCATCCCTCTTCTATATATTTAAATGGAATATTAAGATCTTAGATGTGAGGGGTCAGAGTAACTTAAAGTCAACATGGACATAACTATAATATTGATATCAACAAGGACTTTGAGGGTTCTATCATAAAATTTTCAATGATATGGCTGGCTGAAGAGTTGGAGATGGAGAATATTGAAGCTTGTCCATTAAAGTTTGAAGATTTTCTGTCTTAAATGTAAACTGAGCACTGATTGTATATATGTGTTGGAGATGGTGAATGGGATCAACTGATGAGTGCTGGTTCAGCATGAAATGCATATATTGATGATTTATCTTTTGTTACATATATATATGGTCATGTGTTCCAGTTGTATAATATGGAGTGCATATCTGTAGGAAGTTTGAAAGTCTGAGTTCAAGTCCCTTCTAACTTTTAAAAAATTATAAGTTAAAATATATAAATGAAAATTAATTTAATAAAAAATTCCTTAGAGAATTAAATTAAAAATTTCTGACAAAACATAGAATAAAACTAATTATATCCTTAATTAGATAAATTTCAATGGATAAGATTAAAATAAAAAAGTATGAAATGCAAAATGAAATTAAAAATCAATTGGTGACTTTAGAGCAATAAGTAATATAAAATCTTTTTAAAAAATAGTTCAAATTAGTCTGACTGGAAATTCAATAATTGAAGCAGCTGGACAAAAGTTTGAAAAGCAAAGAAAGAATGTGATAGAAGACTTTGAGTAGAAGTTGTTCCAAAGACAGCTTAAGGTTTTTAAATGTCGTAGTAACTTTACTATTATTTGATATGTTTTAAGTCTCAGATTATATGAGTAATCATATAAGTAGTGATTTCCATATTCATACCTTTATTTCATTATGTTAATTGTACATATTACTGATTATACCTAACCTGGTGTTAATATTGTATATAAAATATTAATGAAATAATTTAGTTAATAAACAGTTAATAATCACTATTTGTCGGATTATTTATTTAATTATTATTATTATTAATTAGAAGAGATTTGAACTCAGACTTTCAAGCTCCCTACATCTATCCAATCCATCTTATACAATTGATACACATGACCACATACCTGTGAAAAATATAAATTATCTCTATGATATCATGCTGGAACAGCACTCATACATTAGGCCAGGTCATTATCTCCCACCCATGTATATAATCAATGCTCAGTTTATATTAAGATAGCAAATCTTCAAAGTTTAATTGATAGTCTTCAATTTTAACTATCCTTCAACTCTTCATCCATCCATATCATTGAAAATCTAAAGATAGCATGCTCAAAGCCGTATTTTTGTTATGCCCATGTTGAGTTTTAGTAACTCTGAACCCTCAGTTATAGAATCTTAATGTGTTCATTTAAATACACAGGAGGAGGATAGTCGTAATGCAGAATGAATATGTAATATTCAAATACAAGTAAGTCAACATGGATATGACAATAATATTGGCATCAATAAAGCCTTTGAGCATTCCATCTTCACATTTATAATGACGTGGATGACTGAAGATTGGATAATGGAAAGTTTGAAGCCTATTCATCAAAATTTGAAGATTTTCTATCTTAATATAAACTGATCACTGATTATATGTGTGTGTGATAATGATTTGAACCAACAGATGAGTGCTAGTTCAACACAAAATATCAATATTGGAGTTCATTTATCTTTTCTTATGTATGTGGTCATGTTTATCAATTTTATAAGATGATTGGAAAGTCTTAATTCAAATCTCTTCTAATTACATTAAGTTTAGTATAGTTAATATACTTGACTTTAAATAAATTATTATTATTATTATTATTATTATTATTATTATTATTATTATTATTATTATTATTATTATTATTATTATTATTATTATTATTATTATTATTATTATTATTATTATTATTATTATTATTATTATTATTATTATTATTATTATTATTATTATTATTATTATTATATGTCTTGCTGTATTAATTTCATGGCCACTTTCACACAGCATCTCAATATATATCATTATCTCATGGGGATGTGTGATAAACTGAGAAGTTCCACTTTTTCTATGTGATTCATTATCATTCTTTAAATCAGGAAAAACATAAAAAATATTTTTAAAAAATAGTGTGCTCTTATCACTTGATGACAGTCTGAAAAGTTCCAATTTTTCCTTATCCTGCCAAGTGCTAATTTCCAAATCATGAAAGACTCTGGATTTGGAAATCATTGACAAATCATCCATAGCGCTTAAAAATCAAAAAATACATTAGAAGAAAATATGATGGTTTTGCAGTTTACCTTTCAGATCATAATTTTACAATCTGAAAAACTACATAGTAAAAAACTTGTTGAAAATATTCTATTTGAGCTAAAGGCTTATGACAGTTTTTTAGGTAATTCTGAATACTGATTTAACAGAATAAGAAAGAGCAAACTATCATGGCTTTCAGGTATATCATTTGATCACAGTATTACACTGCCTTGTCACTCAAGTCAGTTTGATCAGAAAACAAGTAATTTTGAAGATATTATGTTTAAAGAAAGGATTTTAATGTAGTTTTTTTTTAATTTCTCAGCCAAATATTAATTTTATAATATTACTTATTTGTAAATAAATTATTTGTAATGTAATTATATGTGATGTATTTTTTAAAGTAAAAACTAAAAATATTTAAAATCCTATGCGACAATAATAAAAAATTTAACAACAAATATCCTACATAATTATTATTCTAACAACCCTTTTTAAAATAAATTTTGATATTTTCACCTGATAATTGCTTTAAAAGAAATCGGACAATCTTCTGGGATTTCAATTTCATCGCTAGTTGAAGCTAAACCTCCAAAAAACATTGAATGAAATACAGGACTACCCGAAGCAAGAATTATTTTGTGGGCTTCAATTTTTTCTCTTTCCGGACCTACGTAGAAGCAAACGTCAGTTAATAAGTTATTATCTATTAACGACAGAAAACGTTTACTGACTTTTTCAGCATTCCACACTAATTCCATGGCGAAATTATGTCAATTTATAATTTTTTAAATCTTCATTACTTTATTATTATTATTAGAATTAGTATATTGCACGTTTACGAGCTTTGTCGTTTAAATAGATGTTCATGATACTTCTTATAATTTGAAAATAAATCAAAATAATAATATACTTAAAAATCTGCTTAAAATTTTATTTTAATATAATAATAATATAAAAAATGTTTTGTGCATTTTAAGCATTTATTTTTTATTTATCTTTAATTTAAACGCACTGACAAAAATGACATCACGGAATTTTTTTGGAAATTATGATGCATTTTTAATATGCACTTTCTCAAATCAGGCTGTCATAAACAGCTATTATTGTTGCCACCTTAACAAAAGTTCAAGCGCAATATAAAGAACAGTAAAATAATCATTTTTTATACACACTAAGTTAGAAATGCATAGTATATTAAAGGATCACACCTGTAGTCAATTCTGTTTATTTACATATAAATTAAATTAACTTACATTTCTAAAGTAGAGAAATTTAAAAAGGAATGGCTTATGATGTCTGGAACAAAATCTCCCATTGTTTGAGAGAGTGATGCTTTTCAATTCAAAGCAGGGATAATTTATCAAGCTGCTTTGAACTGTAGAGTGATTAATCATATAATCTTGCTTTATCATTGAACAGTTTATATTTGGTGGAATGCCAGTTCATTGATATTGATTGGTTTGTTAATATGTTGGATTCATATTCAGAAAATTGAGATGAGGACTTTATTAACTTGTTGACATTTGGATTACTTCATTACTTCTAAAGATGTGCATATATGTATGTTTGAAATATTATATGAGCAGTTTCCCCATCCCTCTCTCCCCTTACTAAAATATATTCACTTTTGTAGTCCTGAATGTCGATGTGCTATCTTTGGACTCTTATATTTCTTGTTTTGTTGTTTGTTCAGCTGAGTTCTAGTCTATTTGCTAATATGGAATTACTGCCTTGAAATGACTCTTCCAATATGTTATCTATGGTTTCCACTGTTTGATCAGCTAATATACTATCAGACTGCATATCTGAAATAACCATTTCACTCATCATGCTTTGGATTTCTTCTGGATTTAATTAACAGATTATAGTTGACTTTGGTGTCTTCAATTCTTCAATGTTTTTAATGGTATCAGACTTCCTACTATTGCAGATGGCTTTTATTGTTATCCACCATTTGTACAATAGGTACATTGCTTATATGGGCACTACAGACCCCACAAAACTGAACATTAAAAAATTGTTTTACTTAGCCCAGGATGTACAAAAATATTCTAAAAGAAGTGCAAAAATTGTCAAATATGCCTAAAAGCTAAACCAGTAAACAAGAGTTACAATTTGGTAAGAACTATCATACCAAAAAGACCAAATGAGATCTTACTATTAATTTTTATGGGCCTTTACTCCCATTAAATAAACCAAAGTATTTGTAAGTAACTTATGACCTCTTTCCAAAATTCATGGCAACTTACCCTATACATCAAGTGATTACTAGATATACTATCAAAGTATTAGACACTCTCCATTTCAAAGAGATACAAAAGCCAGCAATGATTTTAATGTATCATGATATCCTTTCCTATCTAAAGAAATGGAATAAATGGGCAGTAGAACAACAAATAAAACAAGTACTGATCTCCATTAGAAATCCACAGTCAAAACCCTGTGAATACGTAATGTGGGAACTTTGACATTTATTCAGAATCTATTTGGAAAACAGACATGAAGGTTGGGTAAAGTACATGCAATGTGTAGTCAACAACATGAATTGGAAGGTAAATGAATCAACAGGATTCACATCTATTAGACTACACTTGAACCAAAACATACCAATTTTATTCCAAAAATAGATGCCAACAACTATAAAAACACTTATAGACACAGAAAGAGATCAGATGGAGGCACATGAAAGGATCATGCATATGGTCCATAAACACAACAAAAGTAAAAACAGACTATCAATTCAAAGTAGGTGACAAGATATACATAAAAGCATCACATTTGTAAACCACAAGAGTTCATATTCTATAAATTCTGCAACTCTTATGATGTTTCATTCACTATCATCAAATATGCAGGTCCAAACACATTTTGGCTAGATTAGAGGGGTGAATTCCATGGCACAAACAATGTCTGAATACTAAAACTTTACCAAGAAAAAACAAAGTCATTTCCTCATAAAATTAATTCTCTAATAGGTGTAAAATCAGATTACATCAGGTTAAAATAAAAATGAAAATAAAGTACCATCAAGGAATTTTTTTTTAAAATAACCACACTAAAAAAAATATTTTTGTGTATAAAATGCTGGGATCAATTGATGAGGGTACTTTACATGAAACACTAAAATACAAGCAACAGAGTACCTTAGAACTGATCAAACAAACAATTCCACTATTCAAATAGAAATGGATACTTGCTGTTTAAGTAGCATTAGAATAAATTTAATAAGCCTCCCATACGAACAGGATTAGTGCTATTAAACACATACACATGTACTTATATATAATAATGATCAGATCTTTAACTAACACCATCATATCAATGTATGCACTAAACCAACAATTTAAGAAAGAGCATACTAAAAGGAAATTTTAATATGAAATAACAACAAATATAAAGATTACTAAATATACCAAAATAAAAAATTAGAGAATTAAAATAAACATATATTTATTTTAATTTTTTAAGTAGGATGGAAATGTGAGGATACATTAAACTGACTATGCAAAAATTATCACTCACACATCCATCTTAAAGGTTATTATCATCAAACATTATCAAAAGCACATTATTAATTATATATAAATAATTTTGTGTAAAATTGTCAGTTAAAATTATATTGTTGATAATACTAACTTATATGTATAATAAACCCTCAAAAAACAAAAGAAAGAAATCATTAATGTTAAGTTTTTTTGTTTATTTGTTTATTAATCCAGTATAAAATTCTATAAATATCAAAATTACATCAACAATGAACATAAAAGCACATACTTAAAACTCATATGTCAATAAATAAAACATAAGACATTATAAAACAACTTGGTTTTTTTAAGAAAAAACAAAGGCAAATAAATTACATCTTCAAGAAAAGTTACTTGATAAATTCCTAAAATTAACTTTTGTCATCTTATCTGTTCTCAATATTAAAGCTCATAAGTTACTGTGATTGCAATTTGAGAAAGTTGACTACAGAACATAAATCTTATATTTCTAACCCAATCATGTATGGCTAGTAAGTGAGACAACATCATGGGGCTGGAACCACTCATCATGCAACCAAGAGTTCTTGACATGATTATTATTTTAAATTACCACCCTGATAATCATGTGAACAAAATATCTACAATGCACTACAATAAAGCAAAAAAATTATCTCAACATAGGAAAAATAGATTATAAAAGGAGTCACCATTGTAAAGATCCAAATGGCAACTGAATATCATCAGATAAACTATCATCCAATTGATGCAAAGAAACTTTCCGAAAGACAAAGATACTCAGACATTCTCCAATAAGAATTATAATATTTTGAACTGGTTGACTACACTCGATTAATATCTCATGTTATGTATTAGATTATTATTATTATTATTATTATTATTATTATTATTATTATTATTATTATTATTATTATTATTATTATTATTATTATTATTATTATTATTATTATTATTATTATTATTATTATTATTATTATTATTATTATTATTATTATTATTATTATTATTATTTTTATTATTATTATTATTTAGTTGATTTCTTTCTTTTGAAAACAGAGGATCAATCCATCCAATCATGATTTAGTCTACAGGGAAGGAAGTCATCAATTATAATTTAAATTTTTTATTTAATAATAAAATATAGGTGCAGACTCCTGAGCTTGCTTGCTAATGTACCAAGTAATCTACTGACTTGAAAGGTGAGACTTTCTTATATAATATTAAGCACTCACACTTTGACAATTATAAAATTTGATGTTATAGATTTGTGTTCAATGAATTTAATTCTTAATTATTTGGGTACTGTTCTATTAACTCATGTCAGTTGCTTAATAGCATTGATGCTATGCAAAAACACAGAAATATAACATTATCGGCTGCTGACATGAAAATTAATTTTTAATAACTTTATATATTAATGTATGTTAGCATATCTACAAAATAAACAAGGTTGTTTATTTGTTATTTAGTTGGTGATGTGGAATAAATATATATAAATGAGAAGAAGTTGGATGATAGAAATTAAAATAAATTCAAAACAATTTTTTCTTCAAATTTTACTCTCACCCTGCTATGTAAGGTGGAACTCGTAAATAAATTAGACACATTATATTTATTCTATATGTATACTTAATCAATCCAGATATGTATTAATTAATTACTCATTAGAAAGCCAATAGTTATATATACATCTGCTAATTTAATATTTAGAATAGAGAGGTATCATGTGATCTTTTTCATAGATTTAGATATTCAATAAGAATCAGATCTATGCCCATAAGTAGTTTCATGATGAGAGCTATTAATAATTACTCATGCTAAGAATAAAGTGCTGGTGTAATATCCACATCTAAATTAATTAAATGTCTGTAAAGAAAAAGGGTTTTTTATTCATTTCATAAAGGATTGTTTTTTTGTTTTTTTTATCATAGTAACATATGGGATGGTATAGCTATATATAAATATATATTAATGTTAATAAAGTCATTTGACTGTATATGCAATACTGTGTAGTACTTGGTATCATGTGTCTACATTCTTTTGTTGCTTTCTGAAATAGTTTATCGGCCAATCCTAAATTACTGGAGATGCATGGAGTGAACTCCACCCAAATGGGCCAAACAAAGAAATGGACATAAGCTACTGAAGCATGCTTTATTCCTGAACCTGACTCACACTAAGGCTTTCAAAATGAGCAGGATTCTGGAGTCATCTTCTTTCAAAGAGAACACTTTTGCTCGTAGGAGCAGGACTTGCATCTGAACTGTGAGATGGTTTTGGAAATCTCCAGTCTCATTGTTTCACCACACACCCATCTCTTGGCATGTAGGAGTATGTTGTTGTCCTGTAAAAATGTCACTGTGCCAGATTCTTTAGATAGAAATTGGCACAATTTGAACAGTTCAGTTTTGCAGTCAGCCATTTTATTTGTCATGGACCTATTCTTGCACAAACATGAGCTGATCAAAATCTTACTTGAACCTATCCTTTCCAAATTTTTTGGAGGTTCCATGTTGAGTGGGGAAGATGAATGCTTTGCAATTTTTGGAGGTAATAGTAGGTCAGATAACTTGAAGCTAATTACTTTCACATGCATATTTGAAGAGTTGTGGCAGGTTGAAGTCCAGACACTTTCACATGATTCTGTAGTGAACTTTGAACTGTGAGTATTGCAATAAAATGTATAATATGAAGCAGCATGCCAGCTTCCAGAACAGAATGCAAAAGAGTGACTTTTCATGCTTTTATATAGAAATAAGAACAGGGATGGCCACATAAATGGCATATTTATGTGTTTTGGCATATAATTAATGTCATCAAGTGGCTGGCATGGGCTAATAAAACAGTACCATTATTTGTTATTCAGAATGTGTGACTAAACTCTTGAAAGATTATTCTGTTTTATCATAGATCTATGTGACACCAGAATAGAAGGGGGATCAAAACCTAAAACCAACTCAACAAATCACAGAATATAGACAGACAGACAGAGTGAAAATTAATGGCCAAATGATTTCATGAAATTTTAGTTAGCAAAGAGTTACTATTAAAATGTAGTTTGTAAATTGTCTTCAATAAAAATTTGAGATTGTTAAATTGGAATGGTGAATGACTGTCCTTCATAGGTATCAAAGGTAAGGTTAGTGAAAAGTTACTGAATACAAACAAAGAATGATCATGCGTAATTAATCATTAAATGTTAAACAAATACACAATTTTGTTATAAAACAATCATGAATGAAAACCATCATCAAAATTAATTTGTTAAATATTAAATTGGTTGTTTTTACTTGATTTGTCTATTGTCCAATTAATTACACAATAAGAATATCGAATGCACATGTCAAACATGGAAATGATCATATCTTGAAATAAAGTACATGTACACTCTTCCTGAGTTTAAACTCTGTGGCATAATGATGATCAAGAAGGGGAGGAGTAAGGGAAGTTATGCAAGTATGAATTCCACTCCACTCAATCAGTAATCATCTTGGGACCACTTCATAGACTTTAAATAAATCATTACATAATTGACTTGCCTCATCATGTTTAATGCCTTACCTTGAAGACGCAATGGTTGACCATTGTTAAATACACCTCTCATGGAAAAAAGACCATCTCATTACATCTGGAATAGCCAATCATTGGTCTTGAAACACACATAAATAGTATGATGTATGATACCAGGCCATCCTGTTACATATGGCATCCAATGATTGGGCTATTTTGTTTTTCTATTCCACATTTTAAATCTATTACACAGCCATTATGGGGCATTACAGACCATCCCATTACAATATATATATATATATATATATATATATATATATATATATATATCATGGGTCAAGAAAGTAGATCAAATAGAAACCAAAATCTAGCATGAAATTTTACTCTTCAATGGAAATAGAAATTGTGGAAACAATATTGTAAGACTTACTTTTATATATAAAAATATGATATTATAAATATTAATATAAATTCAATCTACTCTACTGCAATTTAAGTATTGCTCCACACTGGTCCCTTAAGCAGAGAAGCATAATATCCAGAGGAAATTAGCTCTATATAAGATACATAACTACTACTAGGGTTTAAGGCCACAGATCTTCTTGACTGCAAAATTCAACACGTGTCATTTAGAGCACTTTTTTGCTTTAGAGTAAACTCTAGATGCCAGTTAATTACAAGAGGTAACTAACGTATCCTGAAGAATGACAAACTAATTCAGTGCCTAAGAAATCCCAATTAGCTCAATCAAAAGAATGATATAATAAACTTCTTATATAAATTCTCTGCTAAATTCTTTTATAGTAGTATAATTAAGAAAATTGATCAACAAATACTAATTTCTAAAATAATTTATTTTCAATATTTGAAATTAACTGAGAATTAATTTATGACCTCAACATTTCTTTTTTTGAATAAAATAATGATACATAACAGCAAATATTCTCACACATATTATAACAAACATACAGTAGTAATGTAATATAACATAAAGCATTAAAATATAGTACAAAATATATAATGCACACACATTCTATCATATGAGCTATTGGTTTGTATAATTTGTCAAAGTTCTACTGCTATTGGTTTATTATATCAACCAGCACAAATAGTTCATTTTATGCTATTTATAGAGTTCATTTATTAGAATGACTCTGGAAGATTTCAAAGATTGCAATAGCTACCTTAATTAATATCAAGAATTGGGAATAAGAAAATATTACCTATAGGATTTTGAACATGGTGGCTTCAAATTATTTACTGCTGCATGTGTGATTTACCAACTGGTTGGGTTTTAGGCTTCTGTTGCAGTCCTGAGCTATTGCTATTTAGGCAGTTAGACATTCCTGGCAGCTTCAAACTATTAGATGGGCAAACTGCTGATGTTCTTGTGGATGGAGGTTGGAGCTCATCGCAAGGTCTGAAAACTGCTTAACACTGCATTGTATTAATTGGAAAATAAGTCTAATATATGATTTACTTTAGATATGTGAATGACTAGATATGTGAAACACTAGATATGTGATGACTGTCAAAATTTTTGGCCCTTTATATGATGACGTTGTTATTTTTTAAATTAGTTTTTAAATTTATCCACTATTTTGATTAAATTCTTTTGATAAGATGCCTTTTAATTAATCCTTTTGTTTATGGATTTTAATTAGTAGCCATTGTTAATCCCATTTATATATAGCTTATGAGTATATGGAATATTTGAGAAAAAATTTTACTTATAAACTTTCATTTATTTTTATTACTTAACTTTCATGAACATTTTACTATTTCTTTATGTTTACAATCATATATATTTTTTACTTTAAATTAAAGAAAAAGATAGTATTTTTATTTCATGTAAAAGATTTAATTTTAAACTTTTATAGTTTTAACTTTTCTAAGTTAAATTATCTCCCCCAAATTACTTTTAAATTAATTCATCAAACTTTATGAATGATGCAGGGTTTAAATTCTCCCCTGGGCTAACTGTATTTTTCTTTTTTTTACCAAAAAACTTTCTAAATAAACTTTCTTAATTTATTCTAAAGTTTAGTTTTTGCCAAGTTAAATTTTCTCTCCCCTCTAATCACTCTTTAAACTTTTATAGGTTTCTTCTTTGTTCAAATGAGATATTTTAATTTCAAAATCTTTCCATAATTTAAATATATGATTTTATTTAATAGTTGCAAACAACAATTTTATATGAAGTACTATTCATTAATGGTACAATATATAAAAGTCATATTTTGCAGGTTCATCCATGTTAAAAAATTTAAATATTAATATACTGACATTTTGACTTGATCATGCAAGTCATCTACTGGGTGACAAAAGTGATATGATACAAGCAAACTTCCTCCTATTTGGAAAGATTTTTTATAAAACATTCTTAATTTAACATTTTTGCTATTGGTGGAACTTTAACATTTTTTTTTCAAATCAGTGATTGCAGTGCCTCTACAATCATCTTTCTACCTTTTATCACCCAGTAGATGACTTTTATGATCAAGTTGAAATATTTGTATATTAATATTTAAATTTTTTAACACAGATGAATCTGCAAAATAAGTCTTTTATATATGCAACCCCTGAAAATCTTCATTTATATATAATCTAAAGATATAGATTCATTGTAAGGCAGTAATGAATTGATTTTAATATTATTTATCTGTATCACAATGTTTCACATTCACATAAATTCAGCAAACATCTATTCATCATTTATATATCTTTTATGTAATCTATTTCAAAATGTCTTATAATCTTTAAAAAAAATCAGTTTAATACTTATCTATATTTTCCTTATTTATTCCAGAAATATATTACTATTTCAGTCCCAAAAGCTTTGATAATGTCAATGGAAATTGTTTATATTTCAGTCCTATTGATTGTCCAATACACCTTGCTCATGTTATACATGATTTATATCATTTTTCAATAAAATGTTGTATAACTACATTTTTTAGGCTTACAGTCTTAACTGCTTTTAACATTTATTGGGTTTTTTTTCAAAAACAAAAACAATATTTCTATTTTAATTCTAGATTAATTTTAATTTAATGTTTTCATCTGCAATAAAAATTTTAACAAGATAACTGTTATCCAAAGCAATGGCAATAATAATATAAAAATTACTTAGAGTCATATGATGTCTAAACATCAAAATGGTATATTAAATGACACATTCATATTCTCTTGATCTAAGTGAAGTTTTGTTTTTACTTTACTGAACTAAAATGTTGTCAAGTTTTTTTTACCCTAGACACTGTAAACACTGTTGTATTCATTTAGATAAATCATCTGTTTTATGAGTTGCAATCGTTATTTCTTCTAATCTGAAAAATCATTGAACATTAATTTTTTTGATGTTGATGTTTAGTCCTACTTGTTTTGTTCATCTGATAACTTTAATATTATTTTTTTAAGATTTACTGCATTAATTGGATAAGTCATTATAAATCTATGTTGATTATACAACTAACTATAGATAGATGGATGGATGGATGGATGGATAGATAGATAGATAGATAGATAGATAGATAGATAGATAGATAGATAGATGAATAGATAGATAGATAGATAGATAGATGAATGGATGGATGGATGGATGGATAGATAGATAGATGGATGGATTGATGGATGGATTGATGGATGGATCGATGGATAGATGGATCGATGGATGGAGAGATGGATGGATAGATAGATGGATCGATGGATGGATAGATAGATGGATGGATAGATGGATAGATAGATGGATAGATGGATAGATAGATAGATAAATAGATAGATAGATAGATAGATAGATAGGTAGGTAGGTAGGTAGGTGGGTAGGTAGGTAGGTGGGTAGGTAGGTAGGTGGGTAGGTGGATGGGTAGGTAGGCAGGTAGGTGGGTAAGTAGGGAGGTAGGGAGATAGGGAGGGAGGAGGTAGGGAGGTAGGTTGGTAGATAGATGGATAGATAGATGGATGGATGGATGGACAGACAGGTAGGTATGTAGGTAGATAGATAGGTAGATTGGTAGATAGATAGATAGACAGACAGACAGACAGACGGACAGCACACACACAGAAAGAGAGAGAGAAGAAGATAGATAGATAGATGATGTAGTAGATAGATAGAAGATGGATGGATGGATGGATGGATAGATGGATGGATGGATAGATAGATAGATAGATAGATAGATAGATAGATAGATAGATAGATAGATAGATAGATAGATAGATAGATAGATAGATAGATAGATAGATAGATAGATAGATAGACAGACAGACCCTTTAAATGTCCCAGAGTAAAAATAATTCTCTAACAATCCTTCATAGAAAAACACTGAAAAAGAATATATTTATCAGGCTTGACAATGGCCAGTTGGTAAATATTTCAGCAAGTTTTCATCCCTTGCTATTCTTCAAGATTAACTAGATATCTGTCTATTTATAAATTAATATCATGTGATTATTTGAGCTTCGTGATAATAAAATCCTTGATCTCATTGAATTCTGAATTAAAGTCATGAAAATGTTAATTAGATATATTATCATTAGAACATGAAACCTACTATATATCATAGTTTGTGTCATTCACTTATTTTATGCAAATGGCTTTTTGTAATTGAAACTTGATATATTTGTTGAAATGTTTTGTATTAAAATGAACTTATACTGCATTACATTTTCCTGCTATGTATTACTTTTATTATATAATAATGAACTTGCTTTTAAAATAAAAATAGCTATTATGGGTCCATATATGTAATATTTAAATAAATATTATATTGATCTGCAATGATAAAGGTGTAAAAATGTTAATAGTATAGGCGACATCAAATGCTATCAATAAACATTTTTACTTTCTTCATTAATTAATAAAATTGTAGAGTCACGAAAAATGTGGTATTATTGAATTAAGCTAAGGCTTGATAAATATATGATTAGTCTATTGGAAAAAATTGAATTCTACTGGAAAGTTTATAATTATTTTTCACTCCAATCTGACTCTTTAAAATGTTTGTTGACAACAATGAACATTTGCAAAACAAAGAAGCCAAAAAAAAAAAAAAAACATTAAACAATTATATATATACATTTTTTTTTGCAACATGATTTAGAAACATCTGAAAATAAACGTATGTTGTTAGTAAATAAATAAGCTGCTAAAAACTTAATCATTTCATATTATTTAAAATTCTAACGCTGACCTATAAATAAAGCAATTATTATTGTTGATAACAGAATGACTGTAGAAACGCCACCAACTCCAATATTGTTCTGATTTTTGGGAACAATGTTAGACAATGCCTGTTTTTTGAATACAGGTTTTGCCTTGTGTACTAAAAATTTTGATTTTGTTCTGCTTTGTGCTGAAAATGGAATATTTTTTGGTTTTTTATTTGATACATGATACAATAAAATATCCAAGCATTCTTTATCACTAAGAATTTGCGTTAGAGCTGGTCCATTAGCAAAATCTTCTTTACTCATAGCAGGAAATCTAACTAGATATATGGCGTCAGCTAAAACTGCCCTTAGATTTTTGCCATCTGCCGTTAAATTTTTCTGCAAACAGTTAAATTTGGCCCATTCTACAGTTCTTTGAAATAATGCTAACTCTGATATTGTGATTGCTGGCAAACTAAGAATTTCTTTTAAAAGATAAAAACTTATTTTAACAAAATCTTTAGAAAATAAAACTTCTTCTGTATTATCAGAAATTAGATTCAGACAATGTTGCTTTACGTCTTCATCAGTTAGTGCTAAATCAGGGCGAAGAATTTGCAGAACATTTCTTACTGAAATACTTTGAATAAGTACATCTTTACAAGTGTCAATTAAACCACAAATTAAATATTTTTTAGCTGCATACAAAACCGCAAAAGCCATGTGAGGGGAAGGCTCTTCTTCTGTGTAAATGTATCTACAAAATAAATGTTTGGATGTATTATATATGTTAAATTAAAATTTTTCATGAACTTAATATATATATATATATATATATATGTTTGTGTGTAATATCTAAATAATAAAACAAAGAACAACACTTAAAGAAACCCCATTAAATAAACAAATTTTACAAGTCTATTAAATTTAAAAAGAAGAAAAACCTTCCACTTATATTTATAATATCGGCCAAAAAAAATTCTTTAAATTAGTTATCCGACTCTGTAATCTCCCATTATAATAATCATAAAACAATTATTTGATTTTATTTATATATATATAATATTTCAAATCGATGTCTATATTTCTTTAAAATAATATACAAACTTTATAAATAAATATTTGAAAATACAGTAATTAAAAGTCTATAAAAATTATATGTATAACTATAACTTAGAAGAGCTTTCACTACCTTGTAGCTTTGTCAACTATCACATTTAAAATGTCAACTTCATAATTCAATGTCAACTTTCCCATAATTCTGTGATCTTAACGTTTGCTGCTTGCCTATTAATTAAATTTTGCTTGTATTTATATATTAACATCGCCTCTTTAATTTTTCTTTTATTATTATTTCTTTCAGTTTCCAATATTTTTAAGTTGTTATAATCAAAATCAAAACCATATATACATGATTTATTATGGTCATAAAAAACAGAAGCTGATAAATTATCACTATTTTTAATATTTTGTTTCATATTTTGAACCCTTTTAAATAATAATATGCGCTCTTTTGTTCTTTTTTCCAATGTGCACCTCGATTTTTATAGACTTTTAATTACTGTATTTTCAAATATTTATTTATAAAGTTACATATATATATAATGAACTTTTGAGCTCTGGCTATACTAAATGCAATGCTTCCTTGAAATCGACAAAACAAATAAAAAATAAATCCACTTTCATCCTCAGTTCATGCTCTTATATGAATAGTGTTAAATGCCAAAATGAAATATTATTTAAAGATAAATCTTTATCCAGGATTCAAGTTTTTATTTTAACAGTCATCTTTCAGTCTGATAATGAGTCAGTAAGTAACTTGAACAAGTTTTCTATTATTTACCTTCATAATTCAGTACCGATCTGATAGGTTATAGCAATTAAACACTGCTTGGATATTGTTTAACATAATTAATATAATGGAGTTCCGATTTATTAAATAATTTACATATATATTTACAATATTTTTATGTTTAATGCATTGAAAAGTTTGCTATAAATATTTAAATCAATATAACTTGGTGGCAATGGGACATATTTAGTTGCAGTATGTTTTAAAAACATCATTACAATCTGCATTAAAAGCCTTTATCTCAATTATAAAACTTAAAAATTTGAATTTTGGATGAAGATAGACTTTTAAATGTTTCATTGCAATATTTAGCATAAGCAGTTCTAATGTTTACTTAAAGGCATATATATATATATAACTCCTATTCCTTCGCTGATGAGAGCAAATCAGCTTGAAATCAGCTGATCTGAGGGTGGAGCAAAATGAAAGAGGCAGTGAATATTGACTCTGACGTTTATGTAAACAGAATACGCTTGTTTGGAGGTCTTGGTAAAGCTCCATCTATTGATCATTAATACAAGCGATAGCAGGTTTTTACGTATATAAAACTTGTTTTTCTTTTTCATATATATATAATATATATTGTAACTGAATAAAAAAGGAAGCTATTGTAACTAAACAAAAATGATAGTGAAATTATCCTTATCTTATTTCTTCAACAAAGAAAAATCCTCTTTCCACATATATAAAACACCATTCCGGATTGTGAAGAAACAACTCATAGCCGCACACTGGCGCTATTTGTAACTAATTAAAAATCAATAAATAAATATGTCATCAAGATTGGGAAAAGGGAAATCAAACTCTTATTTCTTTTTATTCAGTTTTACTTATATGTATATGTTTTATCTGGGTGCCACTAGGCTGTCTAAACCTAGATAAAGTTATATCATATACGAATTTATAGATGTACCTAGTTCAAACCCAATTGGTAAATTATTTATAACACATGCACTTGTATGAAGAGAAAAAAATACTCTTACACTTTAGTTGTGTGAATAATTCTCAGATAAATTGTAAGATTTTAATATCATAAATTCATATTTACACATTCTTATAAGTGTTACCAACTCTGTTTAAGTACTATAGATTTATCAGATGCTTCGATGGTAGTCATGTTTCTTGCAGATGGCTCATAAACAAACATAGCTAGTGAGAACCATCACTTATATATGGCCATTACACATGTATTTAGTCTATTCATTAATAATAATAATATGATGATAGCTAGTGAGAACCATCACTTATATATGGCCATTACACATGTATTTAGTCTATTCATTAATAATAATATGATGATGATATTTTCAGCCACAGCTTTACAATTAACTCACAACAACAAATTCTATCTATTACCAATTTATAATTACTTAAAATATATTTTAACAATTGATTCCCCTCAATGACGATGATGATCATAACCAATCCCATGAGACAATGCTTAACTTTTAAGAAAGATATACACCTTTTTTAATAAAAACAAATTTTAACATTTATTACTGTTCATTCATTAATAATACAGATAGAAAATGTACATAATTAACAATGATAACTTACATTTAAATAATAATAATACCAAAGGTCCCCCCCCTTCCCTTAATGAAAAGTAAACTCAATGTTCATATCATATAGCATGATGTATTTGTCTAGTGTGTGAATAAAATCTCATACCCTAGAAATATTTTAATTATAAAAAATAAACACTCTATGCATGCATATACTTGCCTATTGCATATAACATATATTTTTATATTAATAAATTTAAACATTATTAATATTAATCGAGAAATGAGTAGAGAAAGGTTAGTTAGATCATAGAGATAAGCACATTTAGAAAAATCAGCTTTAATCACCTATCATCATTTTCATCAATCTAGGTCATTAACTACTTTAAAAATCTCTCTCTCCTAATCTTAAAATTTGTGCCAATTTTGAACAATCATGCTCAATGAATATACATGTAAGCATAATTATATTACTAGGTGTGTGTGTATATGTGTCAATTCCCTTTATGAATAAAAAATTATTAGACCCTTTTTACGTACAATATTATGAAATATGTTGTTTATAAACAATATATTTCATAATATTGAATCAATACACAATAAACACATTTTATAAAATGAAATACACATATAAATGGTGACAGGTAATAATCTAAAAATACATAATACATCAATAGAGCAATATTTCTTATTATTGAAACTCTAATAATTCATTCTCATTTTAGGACTTAAAGAGAGAGTTAAATGGATTTATTATTAATGGATTTATTTATTATTAATAGTCACTGATAAAAAATATAATTAAAGTTAATATTACCAGTTTTTTTTTACCCTCTGATGCAAAGACGGTTTCAAAGAGTCCAAGTAATTTCATTTAAAGTTGGCTTATTTCAGATTACAAATTTGAAATCAGCCATGCACCGATATGTAACACACATAGATTTACCAATTGCACTGATTTACTAGGAGCAGCCTTATTTTGGATTGGGCTTGCAATTCTTCCTTTTACTGCAATGATGATGAAATAACTTGCTTTTATAGGGACCATTTTATCATTGGGATGGTTTTTTCATTTCTTCTGGGTGTAATTACTTTTAATAGACAGATGGATGTTTCTGCTTTCTGTATATTTTAGCATTTTATTCTTTGTACTTTTCTTCAAATTCAGCAAATGGCATGATTTTACAAGTTTCAGCATTTTACTTTGTAGTTCCCATTTGGATTTAACCGCACAGGTGATGCTATAAGTTTCTTCTTTCATCTCTGTAAATCAGACATAAGATGTTTTAAATAATTTAAATTTAAACTCTTCTGATGCACACACAGTTTCCAAACTAATGCCAACAAAATATTTTTTCCCTAATATATTGATGTAGAAACCTTTAAAAAATGTCTGGTTTCTGAAAAGCAATTAAGTTTATTCTTTTTTTCTCTCTCCTTTGTATATTTCAGCTTTATATGTGTGCTCTCAGTTTGATGATATCACACATATTTTTATTACTAAAACACATGGCAATCTATAAATCAAGGCATTTGGTCAAAATCTTCTCAACAATTGACATTTTTTTTAAAAATTTATTATTTAGTAAGAAATCGTTTAAATAGCAGCTCCTTCCCCATTTCTCAATTCTGATATTTCCCCTTTATCTCTCTCTCAGATCTGAGAATGTCAGCTGGACATTTTTGTGAAACACTTTCACATTAAACAAGAATAACTGTTCTTAAATATATATTTTCTATAAGAAAACCATAAAATTATTTAAATACAACTCTTCTTTAAACATATCTCTAAATGCATTTGTTTTCTTTGTGCAAACAAGCACACACCTACATCCACTTAAATATATAAAATCTGCTTCTCAAACAATGTAAATGATTCGAAAGCTATAAATTAAAATTCATAAAATAAATCATTAAGACAAATATTAGAATCAAAGTATGATTAAAGAAAAAATATTATAATCTAGTAAATATAAATTAACTTTAAAGAAGGTTAATAAGAAAAATTAGAAAAAATGACTTATTGAGCTTGTGTCTACAGACAACTGTTTATATACACTCACTATATAACTAATAGATATTCAAACATATAGATTGTCTTTCTTTGATTAATAATATCAGTTGAATAAAGAGATATTTTTGAGGTCTTCTGGGAATTAGTTATGTAGGGTTTGAACTCAATATTCTACAGCTTCCCTCTCATATGAAGAAAAAAACATGATTATTTTTAAAAATCATATAACTAAAAAATAAATTGTATACAAAATTGTATAACTCTTCCCTCTTTCATTTTCACAGGATATTTATAGTATAAATCTATATGCCTTACAATCCTTCCCTCTTTCATTTTCACAGGATATTTATAGTATAAATCTATATATCTAACAATCCTTCCCTCTTTCATTTTCACAGGATATTTGGGATATTTATGACCCATTCCAAATAAATCCAGGTCTTCTAATCTATCTAGGAATATAGACTTTGATCATTTCTGTAATATTCTCTTATTTGGAGACCTTGTTTTATCTCTTCTATTTCTTCTTTTTTTTAATTTAACCACCTGATCTTTTACATGGCGTTCTTCCTCTAACTTCCTTTGCATTCTCTTAATTTCAGAGTCTACCTTATCTTGACCTTTATTCTTTTTCTTATATACTCTCTCTACTGATATTTTTGCATCATCTTAAGATCATATCTTTTCACTTTTAGACTTTTTAATAGATTATTCATTGGTTCTCCATTATCATCTCTCTCATCCATCTTCAAACATTGTTCTTGTATATCACTATCATTTTTCCTATTACTTCTCCACCTTGTCTATTAATTCCTTAAATCTAACATCAAATTCCTGAATCTTACTTTTTAGTTTCTCTTAAAACTTTCCAAATTGATAATTGGAGATACTAAACCTCTCATCTAGTTCTGTTTTTTATCTCTAATATTGATTATCTAATTTACTTTCTAATTTGTTAGATCAACTATCTAGCTTCTCATTCATTGCTTTAAGTTCCATATTTTGTAGTTTGTTTATTTTTTTAAGTTCCATAATTTGAACTTCAAACTTTTCATTCATTTTTTTGAATTGTTTTTTCCATTTACTGGATTGGCTATCCATTTTTTTCATTTATTGCTTTAAGTTCCATATTTTGTTGTTTATTCATTTCTTTTATTTGGTCTAACAGAATTTGGAACTTAGCTGGTTCACTACATTTCTTGTCAGAATCCATGTTGCTCTGTTTTTATGGTGCTTATTATTTATTTAATATTTTCAAGTAATAAGTAATATTTTCTTTTTTTATAATTAAATTAAACTTATTTGTTTTGGTGTTCCCTGACCACCAAGTAGCTGCACATCCAATCTCTTTCTGAGAACACATCCCCTACTGACTGATTTGCCTGTTACCATCTTGTTTTCTCATGCTTTTAAAAAGAAATTTATACCCATTGTTTAATTAACCCTTAATTGTATGTTATAGAGCACATGTATATATTCATAATCCATTCTTCTAGAGATCTGACAGCTAACAGAATGACTAGCCACACACAATTCCAAGATAAATAAAAGAATTCAGTCACAGCACTTTAAGTACACAATGTACCATGAACACCCAGAAAGCTATTCCAATTTAATTAATCACTTTAGGCTACCACAACCCTTGATAAAATAATGCAAACTCTATTGCAATGCCCTGCTTCTTTCAAGTCTTAGGGGCTAAATATTTAAGAAAAACTATGCCTTGCTCACTTTCTTGGAGTCTTAGAGGCTGAAATCATGGCAGGATTAGTTAACTGCTCTATGATAAATAAGAACAAATCATAACCTGGGTTGGAACAGTGAATGAAATTGATCAGTTATGAGTGGCATGAGTACATCATAGAGATATTTTAAAAATTGTTCAAATTTGAATGTAATTACTGTTATTTTATTTATTTTTAGAGTTGTCTTTGTGGAATTGAAAATGTGGCTTTAGATATAAACTTGAAAGATTGTATTATATTTGTTATTCAGAATAATAAATATCTTAGTTTAGTCTTGAATTTCCAGTTAAAATTTACAAATAACATTAGCAGATTACCAGTGATAGATTATGAGAGCTACACATTTTAAATTTCTACCTAGTCATATAAAACTTCTATAAATGAATTAAATAACCTCCAAAAAACTTTTGTCTAACCATTTAGTTTCATCTTTGTTTAATTATTGTGAGTTTATTTATGGTCCATATTTGACCATTTCTGACCATTTGACTATTCATAAAATTCAAAATGCATATTTGAGATATAATATTGTTTTGCATAAGTTCACCACATAACCTATTTTTTTTAATTATATAATTAGCTTAAGATGAAAATGAGATGTAAAGAGCATTTGTGTTTATACAATTATTAAAATTCATAAACAAAATATTTTAGTACACCTCAATTACAGAAAATCACACTCCGAAATGTCAAGAGATTTTCAAAAGGAGATAATTCAATCCATGGATTCCTTAACAAAGAGGTTATCTATGGTCTATCTATCTCTTCATGGTAAAGTAATACTCCTCAATATAAAGATAATGACCAAAATTACCCATAATGAAGATCATGAAAACAATTATAAAAATGATTAATTTTCTTGCTGCTCATTTTTTCTTGGGAGGAAAGGTGGCTGCTATAAATATGAACATAATGCATCAACACAAAAAATAAAATGTCCTCTCTTTCCACTTAATCCAAGCCATTCTTGTTCAGTAAACATTAAATTTTATCTGTATGTTAATACATACATTTGGATATAATCAAGTTATACTTCCTGTTATCCCAACTAATACCCCCCCCCATGTCTAAAAATATCCTGGATTCAGCAATTGACATTGTTAGGCAATATATGGTCATCTCAGAAGACACCTTGACAACAGAATTAAAGTTTGGGATACATATAATCTGATCCATCTGATTGTGATCCCTATTCAACCACAATTAGGAGTATCAAATTACAAAATCATCACTCTTTTTAAGCATTGGGCCATGGAGCTTAAATATCTGAAATACCCACCACCCCCCCATGTCTAAAAATATCCTGGATTCAGCAATTGACATTGTTAGGCAATATATGGTCATCTCAGAAGAGACCTTGACAACAGAATTAAAATTTGAGATACATATAATCTGATCCGTCTGATTGTGATCCCTATTCAACCACAATTAGGAGTATCAAATTACAAAATCATCACTGTTTTTAAGCATTGGGCCATAGAGCTTAAATATCTGAACTTTGCACTCAAGATTAATTTAAATGCTAGCTGGTTCCTGGCATATAAGGGAGGAATTAGGAAAATAGATCCCTTGTGTCAACTCTGTCAGAGGCAGGAAGAAACTTTTGATTACATAATCCGCTCTTGTCCAGGCCTATTAACTATAAGAAGTATCCTATTTAGTAACATTAAAAATAATTACTATTTCATCAACTCTCTTATAGACAGTATTGATGCAAGATCTATTGCTACCATCCATCTTTCACTCTTTATTACCTATTCAATGTTGACTGCTGACTGCAAAAAAAACTTTTTAATGCATCCAATTTTCACAAAAATAGTTATATCATCAGAAAATTAACTAAAATCAAAATGTGTGATCAGCTTCTTGCCTTGAGGATTAGGTACATTTACACATGGAACCAAATAGACTTCCCCAAAATAGATGGAGTTATTCATGCTCTCTAATATATATATAACCATTGCAGAATAACTTTTGTGGTATGAATACGGTAATGCTGTCTGTTGCCTGGAGGTTAAATTGCACTCATTTTTCACATGCTGTTCACTAGTGTCTACTATGTCTCACCATTTGGTTTATTTTCTGCTAAAATTGGCATTATGCCTACAGGATAAAACTCAATTCTGGTGTTAACATGTGTTATAGCTTTAGGACATTAGTATGTTGAGACTTTAGTATTATGCCTTTTCACACATCATGTACTCTCCATTATCATGTTTGTAAAAAATTATCTACATTTTGGATTACTTTATATTTTGTACCTTATGCTATGTAACATTATTGATTTTCATGATAATTTGTTTAAATTAATACACTGTACAGGCTTACACATACCTGCACATATATAATGTAATATAAGAGATTCAAACTCAGGTGTTCATACAACCCTCAACTCTCCATGTCATCTCATATTGCTAACCCATCTGAACATACACATGTTGAAACAATAAATAATCACCAATATACATATTTCATGCTAAACCAGCAATCATCAGTTGGTCCAGATTACTATCGTCACATATATATACAATCAGTGCTCAGCTCTTCAGCCATCCATTTCATTGAAAATCTGATGATGGAATGTTCAAAGCCCACATTAGTGCCAAGGTTATCATCCTACTCCATTAAAGTATGAAGATGGGCTATCTTAATATAAAGCTGAGCACTGTATATATGTGTGAGGATAGTAATCTGGACTAACTGATGATTGCTGGTTTAGCATGAGATATGTATATTGGTGATTATTTATCTTTTCAACATGTGTATGATCAGGTGGGTCAGCAATATGAGATGGCATGGAGAGTTGAGGATTGTACTAAAGTCTGAGTTCAAATCCCTTATATTACATTATATGTGCAGGTGTTGTAAGCCTGTACAGTGTATTCATTTACATATTTAAAACATAGTGTGTTAAAGGTCTTCCCATACCTCACATATTTATGTAAATGGATTATTCTCCAGTACAACACGAGGGGTCAGGATGACTAAACAGTCAACATGAGTAGGATGACAACCTTGGCCCTAACATGGACTTTGAATGTCCCATCATCATATTTTTAATGAAATGAAAGGCTGAAGATTTGGGGGTTGGAGTAGTTTGAAGCCAGTCCATTAAAGTATGAAGATTGGTAACTTAGTATAAAGCTGAGCACTGATTGTATATATGTGTGAGGATAGTAATCTGAACCAACTGATGATATGCTGGTTTAGCATGAAATACATATATTTGATTATTTATCTTTTCAACATGGGTATGAACAGGTGAGTCAGCAATATGAGGTGTCATGGAGAGTTGAGGGTTGTGTAAAAGTCTGAGTTTGAATTCCTGATAATTTGTTTAATAAATGTATTATTTAAAAAAATGTAATAATTGTTCTAAAGGTATGCGCGAAGTTTTAAATGTATTTTTACTAAAAACTTGATTTTTAATAGAACATGAATTTATAATAAAACGTCCTGCCCATATAAAATTTGAGGGTAGTTTAGCTTCTAAAAAAAATAAACATTTAGTATTGAAGTGATTGCTTTTAAAAAAAAACATAAAACAAGACAAAAAAATTATTGTTTCTACTTTTTTTATTAATATACTGTATATATATAAATTTTTTATGAATCTTTTCCACTTGATGAAAGATCAGTTATTTCTTGAATCATACCATTTGCTAAATTATGTATATATACTTATCTATCTATTTAAACTTGAGATACGTGATACTCTTGCCACTAAAAATAGGGGCATGTATTGGCATTTTTCATACTTTTATGCTGAAATATATTATATAAAGTGGGTTTTTTTTGCATGTTTTTGATACAAGAATTCGCAAATAAGGTAAAATTCATTATTCATTAAAGAAAAAAAAACACTGTTATAAACTATTTAATTTTTTATGCACTTTAAAAATAATATGGATTAAAAATAAAGTTGTTTTTAAAATTGTTTCTTATGAGATCAGTAAGCCAACACGTAATGTGGCAGAAAATGTAAGATTACGATCATATGGCTGTAAAGTTAGACAAGTAATGTAAAATAAAGAGATAAATATTTTTTTAGGTGTAATGTCAACATTTATCGGATGCTATAATTCTATGTTATTGTAGAAAATTCAGAATGTTTTAAAATTATTTAGAAAATTTTAATTTATGATTAATAAAGAAAAGTTCAGAAAGTTATCTATCTGAAGAAATATTTAAGGATTCTTTCCTTGAATTATTAATATAACTTTAAGCCAGTTATTATC
The DNA here is from genome assembly GCA_028023455.1 of Epiperipatus broadwayi. Classification (NCBI taxonomy): domain Eukaryota; kingdom Metazoa; phylum Onychophora; class Udeonychophora; order Euonychophora; family Peripatidae; genus Epiperipatus; species Epiperipatus broadwayi. Next base: position 110,596 of record JAQFVV010000463.1, read on the forward strand.
TCGTTGATAACTGTACTAGAAATGAATGACTTTTGAAAATAGTGCACAACATGCAGTGATATCTGGTGGGAAAATAACATGTCACTTATGAATAGTCGCTGAACCCATTGTCATATCTTGGATTAAATCGTCATTTATATTTATAAAAAAAAACTGTAACTACTTTCTGGGCATAAAATGTCATACACGTCATATCAAATGTCATAATTTTTCACATACATTTTTTGCATATTTCATATTTTATGAAGATATGCTTACAGTCAATGAAAATAATTAATAAAGACAGAGACATGTAAGCCAATTCTTTTTTCAATCTTATATAAATTTAATTTATAAAATTGATGCCACTTTTTGTCACATAATTCAGTTAATGATTCCTACAGGTTTTATCCTTTTATTAGTCTATGAAAAAATATAGAAATCTGAAAGTCTAACCCAGTTTCTGAATAATGTATGTTGATATTTTTAGGAAACTACTATTGTCAAACATTCTTGTTATGTATTTATGCTCTTATAATTCATTCATTTCATTTACTTCAGCAATTGATTTTGATATCTCTGATTATACCTTTTTCCAAACAAATAGTCAAGTTTCAAATAAAAATTGTAAACCTTATTGTTATTGCATAGTGTGCAATAAGATAGAATTTGTTGTATTTAATATAATATACAACTCAGTAGATAACTATTTGAATTCCAATTCACTTAAGGTATTTTATTTACCTCTAATTGTAGTTTAACTTTATGATTTTCATGACTTATCTGCTGCCTTCAGAACTAATTTTATGCTACGTTATCAATTCCTTCTGGATAAATCAAGTTAATAGATTAAATATCACTTAGATATATATTTATTATATGTGCTTTCTTAACATTTATTCAATATTATAGTCAAAATTTGTTATACATGTGAAAAAACGTTGTCATCTAATAGAAACTTATATTGAATGGTGGTGGTAGTATGTCTCAAAATATTTTTAAAAAACTGCTAATTTTCATCTCATTATGATATAAGCAGTAAAACCACTAGCTTATTTTTAACAACATAAATATATCATCACAAATTGATATCTTGAACTGAAGGATAAATTAAACTAGGCGAGTGATTAGTTACTTACTTGGAGTTTAATTGTAATTATAGGGGATTTAATGCAGACTTTCAAGATTTCTTCAGCTATCCACTTTATCTTTTACAACAGATACACATGATCACACATGCGAAAAAGATAAATGATCTCCAATTCACATATTTCGTATATATCTGTGAGAGTTGATGATCTGGACCAACTGATAAGTGCTGGTTGAGCACCGAATACCAATATTGGATATCATTTATCTTTTTCATATGTGTGTGGTCATGTGTACCGGTCGTAAGAGATAAAGTGGATCGCTGAAGGAAACATGAAAGTCTATAAAACACTTGAAAATATAACACAATTAATATATAGTTTTTTGTTTATAATATTTTACATAAAGAAGTCCATAGTTTTTACTATTTTCAAATATAAGTTGAAAGAATAAGAAAGAAAAAACTACCTTGACAATGCCCATATAAAACGATAGTGTTGATAAATTTATGTAAAATATTTATTATAAATTCTGTAAAACATAAGATTTTTAAAAAAGAGTATGGATGAAAAAGCATATATGGACATTAAAAAACTGAATAGCATGTGGAAAAAAAATGGATGATTGAATTTTTTGATTCTAGATGTTGTTTTTAATCTTTTTGTCGATGTTAATTTCTGGTTGGGTTTTAAAATTATTTTTATCAAATAAAAATTACTTTAAAAAAATAGTACCTTTTTAACAATAAAATAGTTTACCTTAATACTGCCAGAAAAACTTCAGGATAAATGTCAGGTACTTTTATTTCATTCTTGTTATCTGCCAAATGTCCATAAAACATCGCGTGAAATACTGGACTTGCTGTGCTAAGAATTACTTTATGAGCAAAAAGTTTTTCTTGGTTTGGACCAACTAAAAAGGTGATATCTGATTTATAAGAATTATCAATGAGAAATCCGTATCGGTCCTGCTTTTTTATTTTTTTCTCCCACAGATTTTCCATGGAATCTGAAATAAAAAAATCGTTCAAATATTTTCTTTTTCTACATTTATAATTCGTTCATGTTTCGCTTCATTTTTATTTTATTTTTTTAACAATGTTTAGCACGCGCTTATAAAAGAATAAATATATTTAAAGCTTAAATTTATTACTATTTAAACTATATATATATATATATAGAGAGAGAGAGAGAGAAAGCACTCTAGTTTTTAACAACACTAATAAACTATGTAGGTGCGAAAATCGCTACTTAAGGTTTTTTTTTTCTAGTTAAGAATAGTAAGATCCAATTTACTTACTGCTAGTTCACACGACCCTCAACCATCCACGCTATTTCATACCGCTGATACACTTGATCACACACATGTCGAAAAAAATAAATAATCATCAATATAAGTATTTTGTGCTAAACCAGCACTCGTCAGTTGGTCCAGACTAAGATGGGCTTTCAGCATTCAATCATCAGATTTTCAATGAAATACATGGATGAAGAGTTGTGGGGGGGGGGTTTGAAGTCTGTCCATTAAAGTATGAAGATTGGCTATCTTAATATGAGCTGAGCTTTGATTATATATATGTGTGGAGATGATAATCTGGACCAACTGATGAGTGCTGGTTTAGCACGAAATATTTATATTGGATGATTATTTATCTTTTCGACATGTGTGTGATCAAGTGTATCAGCCGTATGATATAGCATGGATGGTTGAGGGTCGTGTGAAAGTCTGAGTTAAAAACCCCTATATATTACATATATAAGTGTAGGTATAAAAAAAGCGTGTACTATAGAAAAAAATTCATATTACTGCTAGTTTAAGGAGAAGTCACAGTGTATCACATCACATACATGTGCTCCTTAGAAAAAGTCTTTTTTATAAGTTCTGTTCATTAAGACCAGGGGTGTCAACCTTTTTTAGCTACCACCAACATTTGTACTCTTGTTAACAGTATAATTTCCCTACTGCCTATTATATTCGAAAAAGGATTTATAATAGTATACTAAATTAATAACTAATAACTCACGGTCTTCTATGTTAAAAATAGCTCATTAATTTCAATATATAAAAGAAGTCGCATGCAATTTCTTCTTTATAAATCTTGATTTATTATTTTTTTGTAATAATAATAAGTCAATTTTTCATGTGAGACATGTGGATGATTATTTTTTGATATTTAATGGAAATAAGAGAAAAGCAGATAATTTTTGAAAAATATTAATAATAAAGAGGATAAAATTAAATTACTATGGAAAAAGAAAATGTTAATAATATTGAATATAAGGATGTTAGAATTTTTTAAGAAAAAGTAATAATAATAGAATAATAATTGAAACTTCTGTTTATGGGGGGGAAATGTATGGTATTCAGATATTGATAATATTTATAAAATAAATATTAATAATAGAATTCATAGAGCAATTAAAGTATGTTCAAATGAAGATTTATTAAAAAGAGAAAATGATATGATAAATAGGAATGTTTTATAAATGACTATTCTAAGGATGTTATTAATGGTTTGTTTTGTAATAAAAATATTGAAAAAAAATGAATAATAGAGTAAAATTAAGTAAGAATAATAATAAAATAATTTACATTGGTTTTAATGTTTCAAAAGTTTGTTAAAATTAAAATATTATTTAGTATGATTAATAAAAAATATATTATTTGTTCTGTATATAAAATAACAAATAATTTATTAATTAATAATGACAATGATTATAATGATTTAGAAGTTATGAATTTGGTTTATATTATAAAATGTTTAATAAAGAAGTGTCATATGTTAGAACTACAAAAAATAAATTAACTACAAGACTAAAATAACATTTAAATGATAAACATTCTGCAGTCTATGAACATATATATATCAATTTAAACATAATTGTTTAAATATAAACATTCTGCAGTCTATGAACATATATATATCAATTTAAACATAATTGTTTTAATAGAATCATTGGAATGTATTAGACCATATTATGAAAGAATTATGAAAAAGTATTTATATAAATGAAATGCAACCCTTAATGAATAGATTATTAATTGAAAAAATAAAATAATAGATTGATTTAATTAATGTGGAATTTGTAATTAAATAATTATAAAGGACATTATTTTAAGAAAAGTATTTAAGAAAAGAATGAAGTAGAAATTTAAGTTTCTTTGTGAGAAGAGATTTAAGATAACAGTAATTTGTATTTGTTATATGCATTGGATTATTGTGAAATATTTGTATTTATATTGATTATTTTATTTATATATTTTTAGTTGTTCCTTGAGAAAGACTATAAAAGAATATAGTCAAAATGTTAGAGTATTACTGTAATTTATAATGGTATAATAAATCAAAATTTATAAAGGAAGTGCAAGTGACTTGTTTTATATACTAATAGTATATTAGTAGATATATAACAATACAAAGTGAGTAACAAATTTAAATCAGTTCCAAAGAATAAAATGTAATTAATTTATTTTGAACTTGAAAATATTATTTAATTTATTTAAGGCACAAGCGACTCTTCAAAATAATTTCAATGCCTGATACGCGTCTATGATTTTTCTTTTAATACTGGGTGAATACTCACTGCCCACCTGAAAGCTTTAAATACCCAATGGATAGTAAGGATCAGGTTGGCAAGTCATGATTTATATCATTCCAAACCTATACCATTATACATAGCAATTCATTCTGGATAAAGTAAGCTCTTTTACGAGTTATTTATTTTATTTAAATTATTTAAGAGAGACATTTATTTATTTCTCTTAAAAATATTTCTTAATATAATTAATGATATTTTTGAAATCTATTATTGATTCTGAAATATCTAATTTTAACTCATTGCTTGAATCAATTATCCAATTAACAGATTGTGTAAATAAATTTTCCAGGAATAGCATAGATAAGGAAACTGATAACTCAAATAATACTATTGATAATGTCATGGCAAACTTTAATATAACAATAGCAAGAAAACAGCTAAAATTATACCTAGGCATTATAAAACTGACTTTACAAAAAATAAGTCAGCTCTTATGCTTGGGCTGTTATATTATCTTCTAATCCCACAGAACAAAATACTCACTTTATCAATGAAAATTTAGATGAAATTTTCAATTTAGATAATGAGAAAAATATTCATATTATCATTCAAGACAATGCAAGCTTTTCTAAAGTAAGTAAGAAAAAATATTCAGTCAGAGATGACTCTACTGTACGAGTTTTTGTGAGAAAATATTTTCAAAAATGCAATAATGGAAAATATGTTCTATCACTTATAGAAATATTTCAATTACGAAATTTACTAACAGAAAAAAAAAAACATCGTGGGATTATCTATAAGATCCTAGACTATCCAAATAAAAAAAAAATATTTAATTCTTGAATTTTACAATGTCACATAAAAGCAAATCTTCTAAAAAATATCAAATATCTAAAATAATGTAATCATCTATTTTATTGATACAAATAGACAGCTTTCACTCTCAGAACGAATGAAAAACTGTGACATAAATTTTACGGGAGATGATCTGAAAAGTCTTCTTAATCCGTGGGATAAAATATGTAACTTTAAATACTTTTTAGAAGAAATAACTATCGTTCCTGTTCTCATGAATACTGCAACATTCAACCTCAGACTAAATAGAAACATTGTCAATAGATATAATGACTCTTTTTTCCAGGAATAATTCGTCAATCATCATCACCTTCAGAGTGTGTCACCATAATGTTGTTCTTGTTAAGACAGAACCCATTTAATAAAAAATGTCCAAAACATTACCGTAAACTTTATGACTTAAAAAGGCATAAAGATCACCAATGTACTAAGATTCAAATATCCCCTCCAGAAAGTAAAGATTTAGTGACATTTAAATGTCTAAATCTACAATGCATTCATCCAACAGCAACTAAAACAGTACACACCATAACCAATCATCAGTACCAATAACTATTAATTACCCAACACCTAGAGAAGGAAATATGTGTTTTAATATTAATTCAGGATCAATTACACATAATTATATAAGTGACTCTGATCATGATAATACTGAAAACAAACATGCTCACAGTACTAACAACAGTATGTTTTAAGATGATGAAACAGAATATAAATTTGTCAAAACAAAAAAGGAAAAATGAAGGGGAAAATAAAAAAGACAAACTACAAACAGAAAGAGAATTGAAAAGTTATAATCTTAAATTTCAATAAACAATTAACTAAAGGCAGTATGAAAGCTGATACTGGACTCATCATCATCATCAACCATTATCAATCCACTGCAGGACGAATGTCTCTCCAAGTTTAATCCATCTTTTCCGATCTTTAGCTTCTCTTCTCCACATCACCCCTGCACACTTTCTTATTTCATCCATCCAACTCACATGTGGTCTCTTTCTGGGTCTTTTACAATCTCTTGAAATCCAGTTTAAAATTTCAATTGTCCATCTATTATCATCTCTTCTAGCAATATGTCCAGCCCAACTCCAATCTTTTAATTTTTTCAATGAGGTCAGTAACACCTGTTTGTTCTCTTACCCATACATTGCGTTTTCGATCTATTCTTGTTACTCCCAACATGCATCTCTCCATACTTCTTTGAGTGGTCTGAAGTCTCTGTATTGCTCTTCTATTAAGTGTCCAAGTCTCAGATCCATAAGTAAGAACTGGTAAAACACATTTGTTAAAAACCTTCCTTTTCAAACACATAGGCATATTCCCTTTTAGTATCAAGTTATTTCTACCAAAAGCACTCCAACCAAGTTTAATTCTATGATTAATTTCTTCCATTATGTTTCCATCTGTATTAATAATCTGACCAAGGTATTTGTAACTGTTAACTTCTTCTAATTCATCATAATCAATCTTTATTTTCATATTTTGAGCAAATCGATTAAACATTACTTTAGTCTTTTTAACATTTATCTTTAGTCCTACTTTCCTACTTTCATCTGATAATTCCTGCAACATATCCTGCAGCTCTGAAGCATTATTTGCAAAAACAACTACATCATCTGCGAAATCTAAATGACTTAAATACTCTCCATTTACTTTCACCCCTTTAGTTTCCCATTTTAATCCACAAAATACTTCTTGCAGCACTGCTGTAAAAAGTTTCGGAAATATGGAGTTACCTTGTCTTACACCTTTCTCAATGTTGACTTTCCCAGTATCATTATGTAATCTAATTGTTGCTGTTGCATTTTTATAAATATTCTTCAAAATATGACAATATCCTGGATCTATACCTTGATGATCCAATGCTTTAATCACTGAAGAAATGTTTATAGAATCAAATGCCTTTTCATAATCTACAAATCCAAAACATAATGACAACTCATATTCATTCATCCTTTCTATAACTTCTCTCAACACCTGGATATGATCTACTGTACTAAAACCACTTTTAAATCCAGCTTGTTCTCTTGGTTGGTGGAAATCCAATGTTCTCTGTAGACGAGTTGTAATTATCTTGGTAAAAATTTTATATAAAACTGATAAAAGGCTGATAGGTCTGTAATTTCTAATATCTTCTTTATCACCTTTTTTAAATATTAATATTATTACTGCATTCTTCCAATCATCCGGTACATCTTTATCATTTAGACATTTGGTATATAACTTAGCTAAAAAAAATTCTATTTCTTCACCTGCTTCTTTTAATATATCAATTATAATTCCATCATTACCTGGAGCCTTTCCTTTCTTCATACATTTAATTGCATATCTCACTTCTTCATTTAAAATTCTGGGCAATTCAGAAGATGTAATAGATATAGGAGGTACTTGTTCTTTATTACTATATAATTCTTGATAAAAATCTTCTACCAATTTCATGATGTCATCTCTCTTTTTAGTAACAATTCCCTCTTTTTTTCTTATTGCAGATATAAATTTCCTACCAATACCAATATGTTGTTTTACATTCTTAAGACTTTTATTTTCTTCTACAGCTTTCCTTGCTAGTTCACAGTTGTACTTTCTTATATCATTTTCAACTCTTTTCCACACCATTTTACAAAATTCGAGATATTCAATTCTTTTTAATGCATCATTTTTGTATATCTTCATATTCCTTCTTTTCTTCATAAATTCTCTAGTCTCAGTAGAAATTTTATTGTTCAATTGCTGTTTTTTTCTACCAGCTATTTTTGTTGCAGTTTTTAAAAGTGTATCAGTTATTTTCATATTAATTTCATTCAAATCTGAATCATGTTCAAAATCTACTAATACTTGAAACCGATTTGTAAGTTCTAATTTAAATTCATTAGAATGTTTCTGAAGATTAGGTATATCAACTGTAAATATTGTTTTTCTTAATAATTTTGTCTCTCTAGTTTCACATTAACACGTATCTTACACCTTACTAATCGATGATCACTTCCTGTGTTAAATTTATTAAGAACATTACAATCTTGAAATATGTATTTCCTGTTAGTCAAAATATAATCAAATTCTGCTGTACCTTCATTTGGATGCTTCCATGTCCATTTCCTTTTAACATTTTTTTCAAAAAAAGAATTCATAATATAAAGTTTTTCTTTTTCTGCAAATTCCACAAGTCTATGTCCTCTCTCATTTCTATTACCATAACCAAAATTACCTACAGCACTTTCATCTTTCATTTGTTTACCAATTCTAGCATTAAAGTCTCCCATAACAATTTTAAAATGTTGTTTACTCTGATCAAAAGCCTTTTGTACATCCATATAAAAATCTTCTACTACTTCATCACTATGAGAACTTGTTGGGGCATAAACCTGAATTATCTGCATTTGGTATCTGCTATTAAGTTGTATAACTAATCTTGCCACTCTGTCCGATACACCATCAATCTCCACAATATTGTTCTTCCACTTTTTATTTATAATGAATCCTACTCCACTTGTATTTCCAATATTTGTGCCTTTATAATAGAGTATATGTCCACTTTTTAAATCAATTGTCTCTTCAGCTTTTCTTCTAACTTCACAAAGTCCAATAATGTCCCATTTAATATAAGAGAGTTCTTCTTCTAATTCTTGCAATCTTCCTTCACTTGAAAGTGATCTGCAGTTGTAAGTACCTAAATAAAAAGTCATCATCAAATGGCAGCCTGGGTCCGCAATCAGGGGATTCTGAGCACCCTCCGCCTTCGGCCACCAACCGCTGCCTTGGTTGGTGACTTTACAGCCTCCTGGGAATAAAGGCCATGCTTTGTTTTTGTCTGTCATAATTGTATATATGTATTGGAAAAATATTTATCATTTACACAAACATTCATTCTGCCTTATCAGGCACTGAGAAGAAAGACCATGGTGTTTCTCAATCTTAAACTCGGAGGTAAAAAGCCAATAAACTCACCACGCTGGCTAATGCGTGTTGGTGAGCAGCCCATCCATGTTCGTATACTATATGAATAATCACATAGTAATAACAGCTGCAATGACAAGAATGTATGGAGTGGACATTAGGAATTTGTGCTGCTCGAATCCTTTAAGGCCTCCAAGAGGAATCAAAGGGTCTCCTTTCAATTAATAGCAAACTCATTTCTGAAACTAGTATAAAGAAAAATAATAGCTTTAATGAGAACACCAAACATTGGATTAGACTTTCTCAGGACAATAACAATCAGTTAACATAAGAACAACTAATTTTTTTAATAGGTGGTGATAGACATAAACATACATTGAAATAAAAAAGCATCATAACAAACTGACCAGTAGTAGGAAAAGAAAATAATGTCCATCTTCAATTTTTCAAACTGAAAGAAAAAAAAATTTCACAATGCAACCTCCATTGTAACTAAATATAAAAGTAATGTCAAAAACTAAGAATACTTCCAATAAAATCTACTGATGTGACAAAAAGTACAGTAAAAGAACAAATTGTTAATTTTGTTTTGTGAATTTAATGCTTTTTCACTTCAAATTATATTTTAGTGTGAATTATTTTTGACTGCCTAAATTTTTTTAAATGCTATGTATTTTTTAATACTTTTCAAATCAAGTATCAAATAAATACTATATGTAACAATTAATATAACCAATTATTTGATACTCAATAAGATATGCATTAAAAGAAATTATATGCTAACCATTATTACTCAAGGTTCATATATATTTAAACAGACAAGTTATTTCATATATCCTGAAGGTACCCCTCCTTCCCATTTTAAAATGATCTGATTTTTAAAAAAAAGCTGACACAGTTATAAAAACAGAATGTATAAATTTAAGTTCTCTAAAAACAAAGAAGAGAAAAATCAATATTTAAAATGTACAATTAGAAATTAAACGATACATTTAATTAATAAATTTTTGTCATTAAAAATCAGTGGTTTCAAATGTTACCAATATAATATTTTTCTTAGAGCTTAATGTTTACAAATTATCATATAGAAATGCTGACTTTCTTACCTTAGGCAAAAGAAGTCATCATGTTTTTGAAAAACATGTTGGTAAGCGAGTGAGATAAAAAGCATGATAAACAATTGTGGAAAGTCGGAATATAAAATGTGAGCAATTGATCAATTCTGAGAATTGCAGTTGATTGATTGTAACAGTTGCTTTGCAGTAAATAGCAGTTCAGCACTTAGTCAGTCTAGAGCAAAGATTTTAAATAATTGGACTAATTAAGTTTGGAACCACTATGGCCAGTAATTAGTGTAAGAAATGCAGCATTTAGTAGGAGAAACCCATGGTTACTGTAAAACTACATTATGAAAAAGCAACTTATGAACATGGAAAATGCTAGAAGGTTTGACTAAAAAGAATAACTCCTTCTCTCTTCCCATACCATAAAGAAATCATGAAGATGAAAACACATGCCTAAGTGACCACCAAAGAAAATATATACTGGTCACCTCTAAAACTCACCCCTTTTTAATGTGAAGATTTAACAGTGATGAATCGCCAACAGCTAAATTTAAAGTTAAGAAAACTCTAGATAACATTTGAAATATTTAAAGATATTTATGACAATGCTGTAAGAAAAGCATTTCAGAAAGATAAAACATGGTTATTTAAAATGATTAATTCAACAAATTGATAAAATGTTATGTCCCAAAATAATTTCTTATAGAATAATATAATTGCCATTATTGTGATTATAATTTTAAAAAAAAGGTAAATTGAAATACGTTAATAGAAATGGTGAAACACAATAATGATTTCACTGGGGTTTTTGTTTTGATTTTTTTTTAAAGTGATAAAATTTATAACATTGATTTGAAGTTAAGCTTTATAATAAAAAGTATAAGAAATATAAGTCAAATTGTAAAAGTTCAACTTACTAAATGAAATGTAGAAATTATAATGTAAGACTGTAATTTAAAATAGACATATTCCGATTTGTGTAACTGCATTATGTTTAACCAAGGAAGAGTTACTATTCTATATGCATGAATTGAATATGTGTCTACATATAGGAATTAAATGTGCATCTATATACATAAGTGAAATATGCATCTACATATAGGAATTAAATACGACTATATACATCAATTGAATATGCGTCTACATACATGAATTAAATACAAGAATATATTTAAATATAATTATTGGTTACTGAATGATTAGATAAAAAGGATTAAACCAAATATAAATCAAACTCACCTAAGAGTATATTGCAATAGGGAATTAATAGACATGTCTATGAATATGTGCATACATGCATATGAGGAAAATATAAACTCACTGAAGCAGAATTTAAACTTGAGAAATCATAAAAAAGGTATCCGTGATGTACACATGGATACTTAAATAAAACCCTACTATGTGAATGCTGGCAGAACAGGATTATGGAATATAAATGACAGATACTGTATGATCATCAATGATGAGACCAAGCATCAGAGAAGTTACAGATGAAATGGGATAACTGATCTATGGAACCTGAACTGCAATACTGTTATTTAAATTAATTGTTGTTATATAAAATAATATAGCTGATCAATTTCATTTCATGTGATCCATTTTCTAGTGTATTTGTTCATGGAATCTCAAGTTTCCTGAGTGATGTTCAGCATAGTTTGATCTGGGTGAGTATGTTGTAATAAGCTGGAAATCTAGTGGTACTATTTGGGAAACCAAACAGATAAATTTTTAGATGTTTTCAGTTTCTTTAATGCTACACTCTCTGATGAGCAGGAAATAGTGTTGTAGACAATCCTGTTTCTGTTAACTATCAGAATCTCAGCATGGTGAAGAGTAATTATTCGGTATATGTCCAGTTTGTCAGAGGAAGAAACACCTAGAGATTATACAAATTTCAGGAATCAATGCGCCACAGGATGCCAGGTGTCGGAGAGAATAGTCCATTCTATCCGATCCAGCCAAATTAGGTCAGAAAGCATAGGATATTGATAGAATAAAAGAGGGTATAGGTTTGGAAGATAGAATTTTAATGAAGAAATTAAAAAGGAGATGAAAATCTTTGGAGGAGGGATAATTTTTTGCGTTTAGTCAATAAACTCACAGATTATGTTCACACTAATATGGACATTATGAAATCTCGGTTGTGGTACCGAATTCTATTATTACATGTTTTACTTTATTTTCATAAGATGTCTGAATTCATTGCCCGATTTCAGTAGAATGCTGTTGGGGGAAAGATCGGGGCTTTAAAACACATCACACGAGGTAACATTTCACGAGCATGCTTGTCAGTCAGCCCAATGAATTATTGGAAATCGGACTTTGCGTACTACTCCACCTTTCCTCAAATTGCCAAAAAATTTATTCTTGTGATGTATGATGATTTACTAAATATGTCTCTGTTCATCCTAGGTCTAAAAATAGATGCTAAAAATGTTATTATGTCTAGGAAATTATCAAATTCTAATAATAGAAAATCCCTGTTTCACACATTTTACGTACCATTTACGTATTCATGTCTGGTAAGAGGGTGGGGTAAGAAGTAAAATATTCAATATATCATGTGCTCCGACCAGAAAACCCCAATCCAATCCAAGGGAAAGAATCAGCGTGAGATAAGCAGAGTTGTCCCGAGTATATGGGGAATGGATCACAGTAATAGTGGGTCAATGTCAGTTGTTACAGGTAAGATTACTTATATAAATATAATTATTAATGAGTTCATTAGATGTCTCTACTCAAGCTGTATTTTGGCAGATCTTGGGTTTTACTAATCAAAACACTGCCACGTATACAAGTGGTACATACGGGGGTGAACACATTGGCATTCACTGTCCAGATTAATTTTACAAAGATGGGTGATAAACACACTTGCTATTCCAAAATCAGTCCACATCCTTGAAAGTCCATGATTTTGCTTTAATTAGAACTCCCATGTTAATACTTTCTATAAAACATATGTTTATGTACTGAATGCATTTTTATGAAGGTCTCGCTATAAAATGCGGAACTGGCGGTGTAGTCGCTCTTTTGGTCTCAAATTTCGATGAAAACAAGATATACTTATAATGCCCGGTGTTTACTACTATATCTCATATAAAATTGAGGCCTTAAATCTCTATTTATTGACATGTTTGAAAGAAGCAGTGATATAAACTTAGTAATACAATAATAGGTGTTAAAAATGCATATTTATTTTATTTTTTATTTATTATAATGGTGGAGAATTGCAACCTAAAAAGTTACGGACACTTTTATTTACGGGGCATTATTTCTTAATGATAACAATGTTATTTTTTTAAAGAAAAATAAAGCAGATGTACAATAAAATAGTAATAATTGATTAATAAAAAGTATGATATTCACTCACTTTGGCATGTTTTGGTGAATAATTGGCTAGATTTACTAATTTTAATGTCATTTTTAAAGAGAGAATATTAATAATTTAATTAAGATATTAATAACTAGATGTACTTTAATATGGTATGTGTGCCAAACAGTAATTTGATTCCTGATGGCTAGAGGGTTAAGTGGATGAGTGTCTTATCATAAAGTACATTACCCTGGCACTTTTCGTAAAAAAATACGTTGAAATATACATCACTGATTGTTAATTTAATGCATTTATTATTATTTTTTATATTGTCAAATTATTTTTGTAATCCGTGGTAAATAATACTAAAAATTATATGATTGCATATATTTTTCCTTTCTTTTCGTTTAAGTGTTATGTTACAATCAAATGATTATTTTCCGTAAGATGGTCGCTAAAGTAAAAAAAACAACAAAATAAAATAAATTCACTTATAATCGATCATTTTTTTGAAAAATATAGTCTGCTTAGTTTTCATAGCAAGAAATATGGTTTGGTAATTTCACTATTTTCATTTTTATTTTTGTATTAATGTGACTGTGCATAAATTTTTTACAATATAATGGCTTGACTTTATTTTTTGATAAGATATCTCGATTTTTCTGTTTAATCTACTTCATTTTCTAAAAGAAATTTACATTTTAAAGTTTACGGTCTTCGACGCTAAAAGTTCGTGTAATGACAGATGTCACTAAAATAGTCACGGTAAAAAATTATATTATATCTGTACCATGCTAAAGTAAGATGATTCCAAGAAAAGATTAATTATTTCATTAACTTTATGTCATTTATTGATATTTGGGTATCCAAAGAAAAAACGAAACTGGATGGAAATATTTGGGAAACTGCTGAAACGAATTAATTATAAACATTTACGCTTCTTTTTCAATATTGGTTCTGCCTTTGGAGGTGCATGCAGTTATGATACGCTAGTATGTTTCTTTATCCACCAAGAATTGTCTGGAAATAATAATAATGATAAATAAGATTAAATTATGCACCCGTATATTTTTAAAAAAAAAAAAATAAAAATATAAACTTCTCTCAGAGTAACCATAGAAAAGTGTTATATAGGGGTATTCCATTAGATAGTTACCATTAAAAAAATTCATAATTTTTTGTGTATGAAGGGAAATTACCTTGAATCTTAGTGATTTCTAATGATAAAAATAAATGATATATTATATTTTATATCAAAAGGAGTTATTAAAACTTCCCGGCATGTAAATCAAGGCAGTTATTATCGGAATAATCTCTCGTGAAAATTGGGCCATCTTCGTCCATAAGTGGGGCTTTGAAGCATATATAATGATCGTCAAAAAAAAAATTGTGTATTGTTTATCGCCTAATAGTCAAATATTCGTTTATGTTTGTAGTCTATTTTTTTTTTCCTGATCCCAAATTGTAGTAGTTTAATTCAAGTAAGAATTAATCTTCAATTTTAGTTATGTTTTTCTTTACCAAATTTATTAAATGCATAAAATAAGAGAAAATTTATTCTCTAAAGGAAATAATACTACGCTCATTGTTTTTAAATTGTTTCGTGAAACATGACTGAATTGCTCAACCTGATCAATTGCTCAACAGAAAAACATTCTCAAATGAGAGAATATGCACTTGTAACACTAATGATTGTTTAAAACAAGTTATAAATGATATGTATTTTTTTGTTATATCACATAGGTTAATGCTCCGTATGGTTTATGATATATTTAAATGGCTTGCAAAGATAAAGGTATGTTTTAATATAATTATTATAGGTTTGCTGATATTTAATACTAAAGAAAAAATCTATAAAATATGTTTCATTATTATATATAAATTGTAAAGTGGGGAAATTTTGTATGTTAGATACGCAGAAAATATTTAGATATTTCCGGGTAAAATAAATATTGAAAATAATCATTTGCACAAAAAAAAAATATGCTATAACAAAAAATACTTTTGTTAAAGTTTTGAAACGAATTTATAATCGTATTAATTGAGGAATTTATTCCTAACTATTCCCAAATAAAATATCCACTTATTTAGTCGCAGATAGTATACCACAATTATTTCTTAGCTGTTCAATGTACTTCTAAAATTATTATATTTTTTTAAATCTACATTGTCCATCGATTCTCGTGATGCTGATCTTTGTGCTGCACGTCAACATGCCTATTATACCCCAGTATTTTTACTTATCTCTACCTAGATATAGCATTTACATATGCTTACTATCTTGTATGTAGGCAATAATTGTTATAATGTATTTATTTTCTGTGGATGAAAAATGATCTCCCAAAAGTTTTGTTTTCCATGAGAGGAAGATTTTAAATATAATGTAATCAGGTATGTTTATATTCTATTTGATCTATCCTCTTCAGATGTGGATTTATCACAAATTTATTTTAGTTATTTCAGTATAAGCTTCTTATCTGCTTAAATCCTTGTACAGGATCGCATTTGGCAACAGGCTCTGTATGCCTGGCAAGGGATATGCAAGAAATCTACCAAAATATTTTTCTGTCAGTGATTACCTTTCCACAGATTTCTTCGTAAGTTGTTCCATATTCCTCATGTGAAAATAAAGATATTCTCCACTTTTAAGGGAAAGTTAAAAGCGATTATTAGTTTAAATACTTCAATGTTCCAAAGACAAAGGTTATATTTTATTTGTTAGTTCCTTAAGATTCACTTTAGTATAAATAGTGCCATTAATTATGGGATTTTTACCATCTATTAAATGCTGTTAATATTAATATTAACGGATAAGTAATTAAATGGATATGGCATGCAAAATTTTTTATGCAAATTTTAAATGTCGGGGGTTTACTAAGGTAATATTCTGGGCCGCAATATTTAAACCTAAGTCAGTACTGAAATAAATACTCACATTTAAAAATTATACATATGAATAGTAATGGGTATCACAAATTAAGTTAGCATTGGGTTAAATGTAAGATGGTAAGTGTCACTTTGGATAACTGGCTTTCAATTAGAATTGTGTTATCCCATTAAAGACTATAAACAAAGTAAATGTATTAGAAAACAAATTTAATATTCTTTCTATGGCTATACAGATCTGATCATTTCATTTTAAAAAAAAATAAAAAAAAATAAAAATAGTTAGTCAATAATTTTAAATAAAGTTTCAATAAGGTTACCAAAATTTAATAAAACAATGCATTAATAATGAAATGAACTTTGTCAATCAATCCATATGATTTCGTACATATATAATATAGTACCCCCTAGTTCATAAATTAAAAGAATATACAGATTAATGTCAATCATTTTTTATATTTCAGTATTACTATGTTATTATTGAATTTTTGTTCATATATTTTTTTAAAAGATAATAACAAGTTATAGTCTTGTTAAAATTTGTTTGTGGATTTATTTTTGGTTTTTATATACTAACATAGTGGGGCTAAAAATAATATCTGTATAATCTTCCTTAATCCAAAATCATTCCAAATTTCCAAAAATTTAACATATCAGATAAATAAAGCTAAGCAGATTTGAATATGTCATTATATTTTGCTTTCAATGATAATTATTTTATGTACTTGAAAACTCAAGAATCAAACATCTCAATTTCCTGTGCGGAAAAAAAAAAAAAAGGGGGGGGGGAATTTATTCCCAACCCATTAACGTATGTATAATATTATTCTATTCCCATTTTAGCTAAACGGTCTCAAGCATCAATTCTCAGTTATATTTTTGTGTTGTCATGGATGATGGAAGGATTATTAAAAAGCAACTTTGCCTTTTATTATTCCGACTTATATTCCGAAAAAGTATTTTGTCTGTGTTATTCAAAATTACATGGTCATTACCGAACAGAATTATCATATCCTCAATAATATAGCAGGGTATATGGGGGGGAAAGTGGGGTTGAATTTAGTGTATTAAATAAAGCCTTTATAGCTGACTTAGACCGCACAGTCATATTTTATTAATATTCTACTGCCGTATATTTCCTCATATCAAACAAAGAACTTTAAGATTGATGTTATACTATTTCTCTGCAAATTAATAAGCATCAATTATTGCTGTTATTACACCGGCATGGTTTTAATATACCTGAATGTACACTCGTATTATATGAATGTTATATTTAGATCATATTGGAAAATTAATGGATATGTTGCTTTATCATGGTTGACTAAACATAACCTGTGAAAAATTATGTCCTGGGTGTAAAATAAAAT